>JALIGW010000073.1:2566603-2584652 GCA_023053685.1 Diadophis punctatus similis | reverse complement strand
GTTAAGGGAGGCAGGCATGTCTAGACCAGGGATCTCCAACCTTGGCAACTTTAAGACTTCTGGACTTAAACTCCCAGAATTCCTCAGCTTTGCTGGCTGAGGAACTCTGGGAGTTGAAGTCCACAAATCTTAGTTGCCAAGGTTGGAGGCCCCTGGTCTAGACTATCAAAGACAAGGATTCAGGGGGAACAAATGTCTTCTAGTACTTGAGAGGCTGTCACAGAGAAGAAGGGTGGGTGGGTGTCAACCTATTCTCCAAAGGTCCTGAGAACAGGACAAGAAGTAACAGATGGAGGCTTATCAAAGAGAGATCCAGCCTAGAACTAAGGAGAATTTTCCTGACAGTGAGAACAAATAATCAATAGAATAGTTTGCCTCCTGGAGTTATGGCCACTCCATCATTGGAGGTTTTCAAAATTAGACTGGGCAACCATTTGATCTGGATGGTATTAGGTCTCCTGCCTTGAACAGGGACTGGGCCCTATCTAACAAAATGAAATTCAATGTAGAGAAAAGGAAAGTCTTACACTTAGCAATAAATAAATAAAAATAAATAATTAGCAATAGCACTAGCACTTAGACTTATATACCGCTTCACAATGCTTTACAGCCCTCTCTAAGTGGTTTACAGAGTTCAGCCTATTGACCCCAACAATCTGGGTCCTCATTTTACCGACCTCGGAAGGATGGAAGGCTGAGCCAACCTTGAGTTGGTCAGAATCGAACTGCTGGCAGTGGGCAGAGTTAGCCTGCAATACTATATTCTAACCACTGGGAAGGAAGGAAGGAAGGAAGAAAGGAAGGAAGGAAGGAAGGAAGGAAGGAAGGAAGGAAGGAAGGAAGGAAGGAAGGGCAATAGCAATAGCACTTAGACTTATATACCGCTTCACAGTGCTTTACAGCCCTCTCTAAGCGGTTTACAGAGTTCAGCCTATTGACCCCAACAATCTGGGTCCTCATTTTACCCCCCTCGGAAGGATGGAAGGCTGAGCCAACAGGAAGGAAGGAAGGAAGGAAGGAAGGAAGGAAGGAAGGAAGGAAGGAAGGAAGGAAGGAAGGAAGGAAGGAAGGAAGGAAAATAGCAATAGACCCTAGACTTATATACCGTTTCACAGTGCTTTCCAGCTCTCTCTAAGCAGTTTACAGAGCCAGCCTATTGCCCCCAAGAATCTTGGTCCTCATTTTACCCACCTCAGAAGGATGGAAGGCTGAGTCAACCTTGAGCCTGGTGAGATTTGAACTGCCAAACTGCTGGCAGCCGGTGATCAGTACTGCACTCTATCCACTGTGCCACTGTGGCTCTTAGGCAAGAAAAACCAAAAGTGCACATATAGACTGGGTGAAACCAGGCTTAATAGCAGTAAGTCTGAGAGGGATCTTGGAGTCTTAGTAGGCAACCAATTTAATATGAGCCAACAGTGTGCAGCGGCAGCCAAAAAAGCCAATGCAATCCTAAATTGCATTAACAGAGGGAAACAATCAAGATCAAGTGAGATACTAATACCACTCTATAAAACCTTAGTAAGACTACACATAGAATACTGCATCCAGTTTTTGTCACCACACTATAAAAAGATGTTGAGACTCTAGAAAAAGTGCAGAGAAGAGCAACCAAGATGATGAGGGGACTGGAGGCTGGAACATATGATGAACGTTTGCAGGAACTGGGCATGGCTAGTCTAGTGAAGAGAAGGACCAGGGGAGACATGATAGCAGTCTTCCAATATTTGAGGGGCTGCCACAGAGAGGAGGTGGTCAACCTGTTTTCCAAAGCACCGGAAGGCCAGACAAGGAATAATGGATGGAAACTGATCAAGGAGAGATTCAACCTGGAAATAAGGAGGAATTTTCTGACAGTGAGAACAATCAACCCATGGAACAGAAGTTGCCTTCGGAAGTTGTGGGAGCTTCATCACTGGAAGCTTTTAAGAAGAGACTGGACTGCCAGTCAGAAATGGTATAGGGTCTGCTTAGGTGAGGGGTTGGACTAGATGATCTACAAGGTCCCTTCCAACTCTGTTAATCTGTATCTACCTCTGAGGTCCTTTCCAGCCCTATTATTCTATGTTCTATCTCAATCTCTGGCTACCTTACAACATCTGTAGAACTGTAGCATCATGGACAAGTGGCTGTCTAATCTCTTCTTGAAAACTTCCAGCAACGAAGCACCCGCCACTCAAAGAGGCAAACTATTCTACTCGTTATCAAAGACAGCGTAGAAAAATTCTATGATTCCCAAGCCTTGAGAGTTTTCTCCCTTAAGGCAACAAGTCTAAAAGCAATTGCTTTGGCTGAGAATTGAATGCAATGGAATTTTAATTATTTACTTACTTATTTTCTGCCAAAAGGAACTGTGGGTGGTAAGCAAAATGACAAACACACAATGGGAAGGACAAGAAATGCAGCATTACCTTAAATCCAATATGTACGTTTTATGCTCTTGGGATTTAAAGGACTGGTTTTGACTGAAATCCATCCAACATTCAAACACAGTTGTTGTTAGTTTCAAAGTCGTGTCCGACCCATCGCGACCACATGGACCCTCCAGGCCTTCCTGTCCTCTACCATCCTCTGGAGTCCATTTAAGCTCACACCGACTGCTTCAGTGACTCCATCCAGCCACCTCGTTCTCTGTCGTCCCCTTCTTCTTTTGCCCTCAATCTCTCCCAGCATTCGGCTCTTCTCCAGTGAGTCCTTCCTTCTCATTAGGTGGCCAAAGTATCTGAGTTTCATCTTCAGGATCTGGCCTTCTAAAGAGCAGTCAGGGTTGATCTCCTCTAGGACTGACCGGTTTGATCGCCTTGCACTCCAAGGGACACGCAGGAGTCTTCTCCCAGCACCATAGTTCAAAGGCCTCAATTCTTTGGCGCTCAGCCTTTCTTATGGTCCAACTTTCACAGCCATACTGTGAAAGTTAGATAGATAGATAGAGTTTGCATAGGTTTTCTCTACCCTAAAGAAATAGCTTTCTTTGGGTCAAAAGAATAGATAGTATTTTGTGCTGGCCAATGAATCCTATTACTTTCTGGTTCAATGGCAAATTTACGATCCGTGATGGTGAGAATTTAAATGTATATACAGTATACTGTCAGGCTCAGAGAGACTCTGTTTATGCAACTTACATTCTGTTTAGAACTGCATTACCAAAAAAAAAAATTAATTAAAAAAAATCCTGCGGTTAAAGCAGCACTGAATTGTAATTTTTATCTGGCAGAGAAAAGGGGAAGAAAAAAAGGTTGAATCGAAGTGCATTGCAAAATTTAAGGTAGTCGTAAACTTGGTGAGAATGCAGGAAATGTTGCTAATCCGTGAAAATCCTGGTTGTCACAGTAATTTAGACATTAGAAGCAGCAATTTCTGCCTTGTTTCAAGCTACCTGAAATAAATTTTGACTTAATTAATACTCTGACCCTCTTCCATTATTTATTTAGTGTTCTTTATGTTCTTTATTTAGTGTTCTTTTTTTAGTTTAACTGTTTTTGGATTGATTAACAATCAATAAAAAAAACACACCAGAAGATCTGTTTCACAATAGCAAATATTCTTGCCTGTAGAATAAATATTTATGTTTGATCTGCCTTCATTTCAGAGCTCTCCTTAGCTTGCTGTAAGTTTAGAAGATTCAACCCCCCCATAACCCCACTTCCCCCAACAGCCTTCCCCTGAACAAAATGTCCAGAGTAACACAATATATATCACAGGTGTTGTCTTTTAATAATCTTTGGACAGTGAGAGCTTGATCTCGTGTTTTCAGAAAGCCACTTTTCAAAACCAGACCACTAGAGTTCACTTTAGTTCAGATTTTAGCTGACTTTAAAGAATTAAGCAGGATCAGATATGGGGATGAGTTGAATAGAGCTGGAAGGGACCTTGGAGGTCTTCTAGTCCAGCCGCCTGCTCAGGCAGGAGACCCTATAAAATTTCAGACAAGTGGCTGTCCAGTCTCTTCTTCAAAACCTCCAGTGATGAAGCACCCACAACTTCTGGTGGCAAGCTGTTCCACTGGTTAATTGTCCTCACTGTTAGGAAGTTTCTCCTTAATTCCAGGTTGCTTCTCTCCTTGATTAGTTTCCATCCATTGCTTCTTGTCCTACCCTCCGGTGCTTTGGAGAATAAGCTGACCCCCTCTTCTTTGGGGCAGCCCCTCAAATACTGGAAGACTGCTATCATGTCCCCCCTAGTCCTTCTTTTCTTTAGACTAGCCAGACCCAAATCCTGCAGCTGTTCTTCATATGTGTTGGTCTCCAGGCCTTTGATCATCTTAGTTGCTCTTCTCTGAACTTTTTCCAAAGTCTCAAACATCTTTTTTGTAGTATGGTGACCAATATTGGTTGCCAGAATGGATGACATGGACAAGACACCACAAGGAAATCTAGACAAGTACAGGTAGTTCTGGACTTACAACAGTTCATTTAGTGACTGTTCAAAGTTACAACGGCACTGAAAAAAGTTACCTATGACCGTTTTTCACACTTACAACCACTGCAGCAACCCCGTGGTCGTCACGTGATCAAACACTTGGCAACCGACTCATATTTATGACGGTGGCAGTGTTCCCTGGGTGGAGTGATTCCCATGCCTTCAACCTCCCTACATATAGGTAGTCCTCGACTTACAACAGTTAAATTCAAACTTACGACGGCACTAAAAATTTGATCGGATACGAATTCACTGAAGGGATAAAAACTAATTTCCGATTTGATAATTGTGTCTTGTAAAGAAGAGATTGGAAGTGTCACAGATTATCACATTTAAGATCGAGTTTCACACTTATGACCGTGGCAGCACCCCCCCCCCCATGGTCACATGTTCAA
This sequence comes from Diadophis punctatus similis, assembly GCA_023053685.1. NCBI lineage: Eukaryota > Metazoa > Chordata > Lepidosauria > Squamata > Dipsadidae > Diadophis > Diadophis punctatus. The sequence continues at coordinate 2,579,838 of JALIGW010000073.1, read as the reverse complement.
AGTACAGATGCTTGGCAACTGACTCATACTTATGACCGTTGCTGTGTCCGTTGCTGTGTCCAATGTTCCCTCTAAGCTGCGCGGCTGCGCGGCCACGCACGTGATAAGAAAACTCCGCGCAGCTTTCCAACTGCCCCGCGGTGTTTTCTTATGTCAGAGGGAACATTGATCACCAGCTGATCGGGGTGGGTGGGGGGTGGGGGAAAGGAGCCTTCAAGGAAGAGAGCCGGAGGCTTTAACTCTTGCCTCCCCAGGCGGGCTCCGCTGCTAGGGAGAGGAGGAGAGCGAGATCAAAGGCTGCTGCCCACCAGCTTATTCTTCATCCAGGGAGGCCGGATCGACGCGGCGCAGTAGTTCCCAACTGCCGCGCAGTGATTTTCAATGTTAGAGGGAACATTGGCTGTGTCTCAAGGTCACGTGATTCCCCTTTTGCGACCTTCTCACAAGCAAAATCCATGGGGAAGCCAGATTCACTTAACAACCGGGTTACTAACATCAACTGCAGCGATTCACTTCACCACCGCAGTGAGAAAGGTCATAAAACAGGGCACAACTCACTTAGCAACAGAAACCGGTGGTGCAATTGTGATAGTAAGTCGAGGACTACTTGTAATCCTCGACTTCCAACCACAGTGGGGACCGGAATTGCCGTCGCTAAGCAAAGCGGTTGTTGAACGAGTCGCGGCCGATTTTACCCTCCTTTTTGCTGTTGTCCCCATTTTGGTCATAAGTCGAGGACTAGCCAAAGGAGGCCATTCCAGATTGGTTTTAATCTCAAGACTTCTGAGATTGTCATTCTGGGTGCGAAAGCTAATGAGGCCCCACCTGGAATGCTGCATCCAGTTTTGGTCCCCACATTCCAAAAAAGGTGTTGAGATTTTGGAAGAAGTGCAAAGAAGAAAGAGCAACTGAGATGATTAAAAGCCTGGAGACTAAAACATAGGAAGAAGGGTTGCAGGATTTGGGTCTGGCTAGTCTAGAGAAAAGAAGGACTAGGGGTGACATGATAGCAGCATTCCAGTATTTGAGGAGCTGCCAGAAAGAAGAGGGGGTCAATTTATTTTCCAAAGCACCAGAAGGCAAGGCAAGAAACAATGGATGGAAACCAATCAAAGAGAGAAGCAACCTGGAATTAAGGAGAAACTTCGTAACAGTGAGGACAATTAACTAGTGGAATGGCTTGCCTCCAGAAATCGTGGGTGCTCCAACACTGGAGGTTTTCAAGAAGAGATTGGGCAGTCACTTGTCTTTTTCCCCCCAGTCACTTGTCTGAAATGGTATAGGTTCTCCTGCTTAGAGCAAGGGGCTGGACTAGAAGACCTCCAAGGTCCCTTCCAGCTATTCTATTCTATTCTATTCTATTCTATTCTATTCTATTCTATTCTATTCTATTCTATTCTATTCTATTCTATTCTATTCCATTCCATTCCATTCCACTCCACTCCACTCCACTCCACTCCACTCCACTCCTATTCCTATTCCTATTCCTATTCCTATTCCTATTCTATTCTATTCTATTCTATTCTATTCTATTCTATTCTATTCTATTCTATTCTATTCTATTCTATTCTATTCTATTCCATTCCATTCCATTCCACTCCACTCCACTCCACTCCACTCCACTCCTATTCCTATTCCTATTCCTATTCCTATTCCTATTCCTATTCCTATTCTATTCTATTCTATTCTATTCTATTCTATTCTATTCTATTCTATTCTATTCTATTCTATTCTATTCCATTCCACTCCACTCCTATTCCTATTCCTATTCCTATTCCTATTCCTATTCCTATTCCTATTCCTATTCCTAATCCTAATCCTAATTCTATTCTATTCTATTCTATTCTATTCTATTCTATTCTATTCTATTCTATTCTATTCTATTCTATTCCACTCCACTCCACTCCACTCCACTCCACTCCACTCCACTCCTGTTCCTGTTCCTGTTCCTGTTCCTGTTCCTGTTCCTGTTCCTGTTCCTAATTCTATTCTATTCTATTCTATTCTATTCTATTCTATTCTATTCTATTCTATTCTATTCTATTCTATTCTATTCCTATTCCTATTCCTATTCCTATTCCTATTCCTATTCCTATTCCTAATTCTATTCCCCAAGCTGTGATATTCATTTCCCGTCCCACTGTAACTTGTCTGGAATGGTACAGGACCTCCTGCTTGAGCAGGGGGGGGGGTTGGACTAGAAGACCTCCAAGGTCCCCTCCAGCTCTATTCTGATTGATTGAACCTGAAGTAAGGGAGGCTCTGGATAAGAGTCAAGTGGGCTTTGAAACAGCTTAGAATCTGTAAAGGCGGCGGCGGGGGGGGGGGGCTGTGAATGTTAATAGCCCCTTAAGGAAGCATTGCAAATTGCTTTATTATTCCTTTCCTTTGTCTCTGTTTTGCTTCTCAGCCCATCTGAAGGCAAATACCTGTGGGTGGCAAAACGGACTGTTGCCCAGCAACTTAAAGTACATAAAAGCTTGCTGTGATGGCAGAATAGAAACCTTTTGTTCCCAGAGACCATTTAGGGGGCAGAGCAAGAGAGAATAGGCAATTTTACAGATGAGAATCTGATGGGGAGCTATCAGAGACCTGTTTTCTAATAAGCCGCACTGAGCTTAAAGGGGATTAGAGGGGCGACTTCTTTGTTAAAATTCAAAATAACTCGCAAGCCGGATGGATATTGGTTGGTCGGTTGGATGTAAGAACGGGGCTGCGTTTGCAAAGCACATGAACGATAAATCTTGGTTAATGAACACACACGGCTAGCAATTTTTTAAAGAAAATTCCCCGTTGCGCATAAGTCCCTTCGCAAGGGTTGCAATTTACGGATCCATTTAAACCCAGGATGGTTAGCTTGGCTATCTAGAAGCCGGACTTTGTAACCTAGGTTTGTCACAGCAGGTTGGGCAAAGCCAGATATTGGGGTTGGCAAACTGTTGTTTCGCACGTGGGGTGGCCCAGCCAATCGTACCTGATATTCAAGGAATGAAAGCAAGACCCAGAGCTGGTCTTGTTCTTGTCTGATCTTGGGAGCCAAAGCATGTTCAGTTTATTATATAGCAATAGCACTTAGACTTATAGACCGCTTCACAGTGCTTTCCAGCCCTCTCTAGGTGGTTTACAGAGTCAGCCTCTTGCCCCCAACAATCTGGGTCCTCATTTTATCCACCTCGGAAGGACGGAAGGCTGAGTCAACCTTGTGCCGCTCAGGATCGAACTGCTGGCAGTGAGCAGAATTAGCCTGCAATACTGCATTTTAACCATTGTGCGAAGGAAGAAAGGAAGGAAGGAGAAAAGGAAGAGGAATAGCAATAGCACTTACAGTTAAATACTGCTTCACAGTGCTTTACAGCCCTCTCTAAGTGGCTTACAGAATCAGCATCTTGCCCCCAACAGTTTGGGTCTTAATTTTACCAACCTCGGAAGGAGGGAAGGCTGAGTCAACCTTCAGCCGGTGAGATTTGAACTGCTGGCAGTCGGCAGAGTTAGCCTAAAATACTGCATTCTAACCATTGTGCAAAGGAAGGAAGGAAGGAAGGAAGGAAGGAAGGAAGGAAGGAAGGAAGGAAGGAAGGAAGGAATCTTAAATCCATTGTAGGAGCTGTCTAAGGTGCTGAAACTTTGTACTTTGTAGACTCTTCTTAAAAACCTCCAGTGATGGAGCACCCACAACGTCTGGAGGCAAGCCGTTCCACTGGTTGATTGTCCTCACTGTTAGGGAATTCCCCTTCTTTGTCCATACACTGTGCATTGTCAGGAAATTCATCTAACTCCAGAGCCCACCAAATTCAGGAGCATCTTCCAGGAAACTGGTCACATTTATCTTGGTCACGTTCAGCTTCTCATCAAGAGACGTTCTATGTGCACCGAGGCAAGTCCTTTAAACATACTATGGATTTGATGTCATTCATTCCACTCTGTTCTTCCACAGCCTCCTTCACCCGTGACAGCTGACATGTTCTTGCAACCTTAATTTTACAGACTACCCTTCCCTGAAATTAAACTATATCCATGGGCAAACCAACATGGCAGATATCAAAATCCTGACAGGCAGGAACAAACTCGCCGATTGCTCCATCCACTCTCGTAGGGTTTCACAAAACCCATTAACTCTCCCAGTGCCTACGGAGAAGATGTTTTAAGCTGTTAAGAGGTTCCCATGAAAAAGATGGGCGATGGACAGTCAACCTGAACATGTTCTCCAAGCTTCCTTTGGACAGGTGGCTGAAAGGAGCTCTCTGAAGAACCCCTTGCTGATTTTGCAAACTCTGAGTCCAACATGGGGGCCATGACCTCAGCTCCATTAGATGCTGTCAAAGGAATCCAGTAGAAAACATCAACGGTTTGGACCAGGGGTGTTTAAACTCGATTTCATTGTGGGCCGTATCAGGGTTGTGTTTGACCTCAGAGGGCTGGGGTGGGGGCATGGCCATGGTGGGCATGGCCATGGTGGGCATGGCCAGCTCGATGTCACTCATCTCAGGGGCACCTGACTTAGCACTGGTGGCCAAGTGCAGGACTTCTCTGAGACCCTCCCTCCCTCTCATTATAATCTCCCTTCCTTCCTTCCTTCCTTCCTTCCTTCCTTCCTTCCTTCCTTCCTTCCTTCCTTCCTTCCTTCCTTCCTTCCTTCCTTCTCTATTCTTCTTCCTTTCTCTCTTTCCTTATTTTTCCTTCCTTGCTCTCTTCCCATCTTCCCTTCTTTTTCTTTGTTTTTCCTCTTTTCCTTTATCCTTTCCTGTCGCTTCTTCTATGCTCAAATGCAAAAGGGGAAACATTTCTCCTTTTGTTTTGTTTTGAAAACGGAGCGTGATCCCCGCCTCCCAGCTCCATTTTCACTGGCAGAGGCACCGGTCCTTTGCTGTTTCCAGGGCAGCCCTGCAGGCCAGATCTAAGCACCCCGCGGGCCGGATGCGGCCCACAGGCCTTGAGTTTGACACCCCTGGTCTGGACTATCCTGAAGGATATTTCCTCCTTATCCTCTGACTTAGAGGATCAGAGTTAGATGAAATTATAGGGGCTGGTGTAAGAACCTCTGGAGAACATCTCCACCATGCAGAGGGACCACAGTCATGGCCTAGATCAGATGTTTAGGAAGACGAACAAGAAGATAAGAAGTCTGGAAACTAAACTATATGATGAATGATTGAGGGAATTCGGTACAGTACATCTAAGTTATTGAAGAGAAGGACCAAGAGTAACATGATAGCAGTACTTGAGGGACTCTCAGAGAGAAGAGGGTGTTGACTTATTTTCCAAAGCACCAGAGGGCAAGACAAGGGTAGAAGGTCATTAAAGACCGATCCAAGGGCAAGACAAGGGTAGAAGGTCATTAAAGACAGATCCAAGGGCAAGACAAGGGTAGAAAGTCATTAAAGACAGATCCAACCTAGAACTAAGGAGAAACTTCTTAACAATGAGAACAATTAACCAGGATCTCCTGCTTGGGCAGGGGAATGGACTAGAAGACCTCCAAGGTCCCTTCCAACCCTGTTAGTCTATGTTCTATGTCTCTTTGAGTAGAAAACTGGAGCGGGGACTAATTTCACTTCCCTAATAAGGTGTTTAAAAGGGACGCAGTGGCTCAGTGGCTAAGACGCTGAGCTTGTCGATCAGAAAGGTCGGCAGTTCGGCGGTTCGAATCCCTAACGCCGCGTAACGGGGTGAGCTCCCGTTACTTGTCCCAGCTTCTGCCAACCTAGCAGTTCGAAAGCACGTAAAAATGCAAGTAGAAAAATAGGGACCATCTTTGGTGGGAAGGTAACAGTGTTCCGTGCACCTTTGGCGTTTAGTCATGTCGGCTACATGACCACGGAGACGTCTTCGGACAGCGCTGGCTCTTCGGCTTTGAAACAGAGATGAGCACTGCCCCCTAGAGTCGGGAACGACTAGCACATATGTATGAGGGGAACCTTTGCCTTTTTAATAAGGTGTTTAATTATTCTGTGGGTCCCTTTTCTAATAAAAACCATCCCACCCCTTTCCTTCCATAAAGCCAGCGATATTTTCCCCTCCCTGCCTGCTGGAATTTCTACTCCATATTGTCCGAGGGACTGAAAGCTCTCCCTTTCCAGCCCCCGGGGTTTTTTCCCATTACTCCATCAAATGCTCCTTTTTCCTCGTAATGAACCAGCCCAGCGAAGAGAAGCCTAAACAAAACAGAAGCGATCAGCCTCTACAGGAGGGCAGGCGATGAAAAGGCAATAGGCCCAGCTCTGAGTAGGCACAACCAGGAGGGAGCTGCCCACTGGGTCCACAGAAGGCCAACAAAAGAGTCGTTTATTCAACCCACACCAGCCTGGGATCACAATGACTTGGTCTCTGCTGGAGATTTCATTGAATCAGCAGCTCACCTTCTATAGCAGGAGGAGAGAGAAAGAACAAAGGAAAACGAAAAACTTAAAATGTTAGTGTTGAAGGAAGACTTCATGGGGTTCCCTTGTTATTGGTTTAGAGCCAGTTTGGTCTAGTGGTTAAGGCACCAGGCTAAAAAGTGGGAGACTGAAAGACCTAGCGCCACCCTAGGCATGAAAGCTGGCTGGGTAACTTTGGGCCAATCACCAAGAGAGATTAAATTCTAGTCCCACCTTAGTCATTAAAGTCAGCTGACTAACTTTGGGCCAATCACCAAGAGACATTGAGTTCTAGTCCCACCTTAGCCATAAAATCCAACTGGGTGATTTTGGGCCAATCACCAGGAGACAGTGAGTTCTAGTCCCACCTTAGTCATTAAAGTCAGCTGACTAACTTTGGGACAATCACCAGGAGACAGTGAGTTCTAGTCCCACCTCAGCCATAAAATCCAGCTTGGTGCAACCTGTACTGGTGGGACACCTCAGTCATTAAAGTCAGCTGACTAACTTTGGGCCAATCACCAAGAGACAGTGAGTTCTAGTCCCACCTTATTCATTAAAGTCAGCTGACTAACTTTGGGCCAATCACCAAGAGACAGTGAGTTCTAGTCCCACCTTAGTCATTAAAGTCAGCTGACTAACTTTGGGCCAATCACCAAGAGACAGTGAGTTCTAGTCCCACCTTAGTCATTAAAGTCAGCTGACTAACTTTGGGCCAATCACCAAGAGACAGTGAGTTCTAGTCCCACCTTATTCATTAAAGTCAGCTGACTAACTTTGAGCCAATCACCAAGAGACAGTGAGTTCTAGTCCCACCTTAGTCATTAAAGTCAGCTGACTAACTTTGGGCCAATCACCAAGAGACAGTGAGTTCTAGTCCCACCTTAGCCATAAAATCCAGCTTGATGACTTTGGGCCAATCATCAAGAGAGATTGAGTTCTAGTCCCACCTTAGCCATAAAAATTGGTTGGGTGATTCTGGGCCGGTCCTTCTCTCTCAGCCCAACCCACCTCACAGGGTTGCTGTGGTCACCTAATTCATTTAACAACTGCAGGGATTGGCTTATCAACAGTGGCCAAAAAAGGTCCAAAAATTGGGCACGACTCATTTTCTCATTTTCAAAAATTGGGCACGACACCTTGCTTAGGAACGGAACTTAGTGGCCATAAGTCAAGGACAACCTGCGCTGGGTGAGATAGCCCTAGGCCTGCTCCATTGAGGCTGTTACTATACAAAAACTCTGCACAACCAGAGGCAAAGCATCTCCGGTCTCAACGCAGGCTAGTCTCACACAACCTCAAGACTAAAAATACCCCCGCTCTTGATTCCTGCCCCATCAGCACCCGTGGAATTAATATGAGCATTTGAGAAACCTTGGGATTAATTATTTGCAGGAAAGATTTGCATTTCAATTTGACTTTTTAATTTGTTTCATGAGCTGTTGGGGCAAAGGTGGAGGAGAAAGGGGAGGCGAGGCATTTCACAGGCAGCTCACACGGAATAGAGGGGCGTGAGCTTTTTTTTAATTTCAGGGTAGGCTAAGCCTGCATCAAGAAGGCGGGCCACGCAGATGCGTGGCTGTGTCTCCAGGCTGGAACGTAAAAACACAAACAAACCCACCGACGGGGAGATGTCGGTAGAAAATAATGTCAACCCTTCCCACAAAACGCTTGCTTGCTCCCAGTGTTATCTTCTGCAATTCACCTGTTTTGGTGGCAGGGAGCCAAGCTGGAAAGACGAGAAGCTTCCTTTCATAGACCTTCGATCTTCAATCAGAATAGAGCTGGAAAGGGATCTTGGAGGTCTTCTAGACCAACCCCCTGCTCAAGCAGGAGAACCTATACCATCTCAGACAAGGGACTGCCCAGTCTCTTCTTAAAAACCTCCAGTGATGGAGCGCCCACGATTTCTGGAGGCAAGCTGTTCCACTGGTTAATTGTCCTCACTGTCAGGAAGTTTCTCCTTAATTCCAGGTTCAGGGGAAAAATTTAACTCCAAGAATGTTCAGCTAGATAAGAATTGTAGTCTTATTATCCATCCCATCAAGAGCCCAGGTGGCGCAGCAGTTAGAGTGCAGTACTGCAGGCTACTTTAGCTGACTGTGATCAGCAGTTCAGCGGTTCAAATCTCACCGGCTCAAGGTTGACTCAGCCTTCCATCCTTCCGAGGTAGGTAAAATGAGGACCCAGATTGTTGGGGCCAATATAAATATACATTGCTTACCGCTTAGAGAGTGCTTACACTTTGAGGTGGTATATAAGTCTCACTAATAAATAATAAATAAATAAATAGTCCCATCACCCTGGAGGATGTCAGTTTTGAGTCTGCTGGACTACTGTAGTTTAGTAAGAACTTTAGGAGAATCCTTTTCCTATGTCTTCGATCCACATTTCTTTCTTTCTTTCTTTCTTTCTTTCTTTCTTTCTTTCTTTCTTTCTTTCTTTCTTTCTTTCTTTCTTTCTTTCTTTCTTTCTTTCTTTCTTTCTTTCTTTCTTTCTTTCTGTCTTTCCTTCCTTCCTTCCTTCTTTTCTTCCTTCCTTCCTTCCTTCCTTCCTTCCTTCCTTCTTTCTTTCTTTCTTTCTTTCTTTCTTTCTTTCTTTCTTTCTTTCTTTCTTTCTTTCTTTCTTTCTTTCTGTCTTTCCTTCCTTCCTTCCTTCTTTTCTTCCTTCCTTCCTTCCTTCCTTCCTTCCTTCCTTCTTTCTTTCTTTCTTTCTTTCTTTCTTTCTTTCTCTCTCTCCCTCCCTCCCTCCCTCCCTCCCTCCCTGCCCCTTCCTCTCTCTCTCCCACTCTCTATCCTCTCTCTCTTCTGTCTCTCTCACCATCCATCTATCTCTCTATCTTATGGTTCACCAAAGAGTCTCCTTGAAGCTTTATTGCTGAGCGGGGATTCAGGTTCACACTGGCAGGCCAGCTGTTATTGTGTTGTTGTCGTGCCGTTGTTGTTTGCTTGACGCTCGCCAGTGACACGCCGCATCGGTGTGGCTGGAAAAGGCAACGTTCTTGAGAGAGACAAGATGGCCGTTCAGTGGTGTTTACTTAATACCTTACCAATCAATAATCTACTCCACGTAAGACCTGGAGTACTGAAATGAACACCAAAGGAGCTCTTAATGGCAGGTGTTTTGACTCAAGGGCTGAATGAAAATGAGGGGGGGTTTTGATTCCTCTCCCCCAGCTCTGATTATGGCCTGCCTCAGTTTCCATACAGTTATCAGACCTATCTTGCTTCCGTGAGCCTGTTTTATTGGCAATTGGTGTGGAAAAAGGGATAAGTGTGAAATGGTTTCAAAAGGAACTTCTCATTCATTGGAAGTCTGCCATCTGTCTCAAATGGTGTAGGAACTCCTGCTTGAGCAGGGGGTTGGACTAGATGACCTACAAGGTCCCTTCCAACTCTAATAATAAATCTAAAAAGTCACTGGAGACTTTCCATGGCCAGCTTTGTCTGTCTTAGACAAATCCTGAAAGTTTTTAAAAGGAACAAAAAAAAAAAAGTAAAACAAAAAACAAAAAAACAGAGGAACCAAAAATCTGGAGGGAAGTGGTGTGTCAACTTGCAAAGCTTTCAAGTTGCCATAAGACGGAGGGGAGAATTGTACTAACTGAAGCTACATTCCACAAATGTTTCTTTTACTGATTGTGTCCTAGGTTACCAGAGTCAGCAGGAGGGGTGTGGGGTTTCACAGCCTGCCAACGTGGTTCATTGTAGAATGTGATTTATGACATGTCAAGTGAGGAGCGGGGGAAACAGGGTCACGAGGGCACATACCTAGGTGAGCTCAGTTCTGACTGCATCGGAGTATTGCTGAAATGTCGCTCCTAATAAATTGTTATATTTCTTTTGAAGTTTGGCCCGTGGCTCATGAAATAATTAGGGCATCTATGGGAAACTTCACATGGTGCTGATTCCCATTGTGTGTTTCCCAACGGAAGTAAGTTAGACAAACATCAGGCTTTCCTTGGGTCAGGATTCCATCCATGCAAGCCACAATGGAGTTAACAATGCATGACTGAATAAACCACGATGGGGTTTGCCCAGGGGCGGGTTCCTCTTACCTGCCTACCGGTGCGCTGCACTCGCATCATCTTGTTTCGCGCGCACGCTCACTATGCGCGCGTGTCCTCTTGTGCGATTTTGCTTCTTGGGCATGCGTGGAAGCAAACTCTGGCGAGGGGATGCATGCACGCTCGAGATTTTGGCGATTTTCACCAAAATCTCTCTCTCTCTCGCACGTCCCCTCACAAGAGTTTGCTTCAGCGCATGGGCAGGAAGCAACAAAAGCCCAAAAATTCCAGAAAAAAAGATGGCGGCGCACGACAGACTGGCAAAGACGGCACCAGAGCCGTCGTGTGCAAATTACGCAATTGGCAGGTCCCTACCGGAACGCCGCACTGGACCGCACCGGTAGGAACCCACCCCTGGGTTTGCCCCATACACAAAGCTATTAAGTCTGGCTTTGTAAACCGTATTGACTCAAGTGCAGAGAATGCGGTTCCATCCACCAACCACATGTCTTTGTTGTTGTGTTCGTCACCAATACAATGATGAAAGTCAAGACTCCTTTGAATCAAGTTGCCTCCTAGTGACTAGGTGGACACATCCATGTAGTATTTTTGGCAGGACAGGCAAGTCCTCGACTTATAACAGTTTGTTTAGTGACCATTCAAAGTTACAACGGCACCGAAAAATGTGACTTATGACCGTTTTTCACAGTTACGACCTTTGCAGCGTTCCCCCGTGATCACGTGATCCAAATTTAGATGCTTGGCCGCTGGTTCATACTTATGACCGTTGCTCTTGTCCCGAGGTCACGTGATCCCTTTTTGCGACCTTCCGACAAGCAAAGTCAGTGGGGAAAGCCAGATTCACTTAACAATCAGGTTACTAAGTTATCAACTGTGGTGATTCACTTAACAACCGTGGCAAGAGTCCCTTGGGAGTAGGGCGGCATATAAGAACCAAGAAATAAAATAAATAAAAGAAAGAAAGAAAGGAAGGAAGTAAAATGGGGCAAAACTCACTTAACAAATGTGTCCCTTAACCACAGAGATTTTGGGCTCGATGGTGGTCGTACGTCGAGGACTACCTGTACTAATGAGAGTGACTGACAACCGATCCTTGCAGTTATGACTGTTGCAACATGGTCATGCGATAAAAACTTTGGATGCTGGCTACCAGCATGTATTTATGATGGTTTGCAGCCTTCCAGGGTCACATGATTGCCATTTGTGGCCTTCTCACCAGGCTTCCAGCAAGCAAAGTCAATGGGGAAACCAGATTCGCTTAACGGCCGCATGACTCACCGGACAACAGCAGCGATTTGTTTAACCGTGATGAAAAAGGTTGTAAAACAACTGCCGTGGCTAGCAGTGAAAATTTCTGCTCCCAATTGCGGCCCGTACGTCGAGAAGTGCCTATATTTATAATTTCCATATTGATTCTGCATTTGACTCAACCTCTTTAAATCATTAAAAGAGAGAGAAAGAGAGAGAGAGAGAGGGAGTACATGATGAATATTTGCCAGGACAACACTAAAAGAACAAGATTAATTTATGGGAAGCGAACGGGCGAGCTGTTTTATTAAAAGAAATATATCTGGCATCCCGGGGGCCGAAATAATTCAAAGCAACAGCTTTTAAATGCTCACCAATCTTGACGGCAGCATCTTGCAATCATCAAAAGGGTTTAAATAAAGCTAATAAAGTGGCGGTTAGCTTTTGTGTAGCAATTCTTTGATGGCTAAACAAGGAAAAACATCTTCATCCGAGAATCTTGATAAAATTATGAACCCATAAACAATGTACAGGGGAGATATAAGAGAGAAATGCAGGCTAGACAACCAGGGAGTAAAAATAAAGGCATCTCGGCCCACAGAAGGAGGGAAGGCCTTGGAAACATATTAGAAGGGACCCTCTCTAGTTTCCTGGAGAGTAAAAGGGAAGGCGGGGAGAAAAACTTGCTTTCAGTCTTGCAGGAATGTGTTAATGTAACCTTAATATAAAGGTAGACTTAGTCCGTCTGGTTGGATTTCTGGTCTGGACTATTGTAATGGTATGTGGGAAAGACTTTGGGAGAAGGAGGGGAGGAGGGGAGAAATACTAAAAGGGAAGGAGGGGAGAAATACTTTCAGTCTTGCAGGAATGTGTTAATGTAACCTTAATATAAAGGTAGACTTAGTCCGTCTGGTTGGATTTCTGGTCTGGACTATTGTAATGGTATGTGGGAAAGACTTTGGGAGAAGGAGGGGAGGAGGGGAGAAATACTAAAAGGGAAGGAGGGGAGAAATACTTTCAGTCTTGCAGGAATGTGTTAATGTAACCTTAATGTAAAGATAGACTTAGTCCTTCTGGTTGGACTTCTGGTCTGGACTATTGTAATGGTATGTGGGAAAGACTTTGGGAGAAGGAGGGGAGGAGGGGAGAAATACTTTCAGTCTTGCAGGAATGTGTTAATGTAACCTTAATGTAAAGATAGACTTAGTCCTTCTGGTTGGACTTCTGGTCTGGGCTATTGTAATGGTATGTGGGAAAGACTTTTTCTTTCTCCTCAATCCCATCATCTTTAGTTTTTGCTCTCCATGGACGCCTCATCATTTAATTTAATTTAATTTAATTTAATTTAATTTAATTTAATTTAATTTAATTTAATTTAATTTAATTTAATTTAATTTAATTTAATTTAATTTAATTTAATTTAATTTAATTTAATTTAATTTAATTTAATTTAATTTAATTTATTGTTCTTATAAGCCACCCAATCCCGTTAAAATCCCGGTTAGCCATGCATTACTAAGACAGGTCAAATGGCTTCTTGGCACCCTTTGGTTGGGACTTAGTTACCTTGAAGTTTCTTTGGTGTTTTAATTGCTGTCCTTTTA
>JALIGW010000073.1:2549103-2561603 GCA_023053685.1 Diadophis punctatus similis | reverse complement strand
GGCAGGACCTATCTCAGTTCCCCTCCCTTCAGCTGTCCGAGAAGCCATGCCCACCCAGTCACATGGCTGGCAAGCCACACCCACAAAATAAGCCACACCCACAGAGTGGTAGTAAAAAAATTAGGAACCCGCCCCTGCTTGGGGTGACATCATACCAGTCTTCCCATATCTAAGGGGCTGCCCCAAAGAAGAGGGGTGGCTCAACCTATTCTCCAAAGCACCTGAAGGCAGGACAAGAAGCAACGGATGGAAACTAATCAAGGTGAGAAGCAACCTAGAACTAAGGAGAAATTTGCTGAAACTGAGAACAATTAATCAGTGGAACAACTTGCCTCCAGAAGTTGTAAATGCTCCAACACTGGAAGTTTTTAAGAAGAGATTGGGCAACCATTTGTCTGAAATGGTATAGAGCAGGGGTCGGGAACCTATGGCTCGCGAGCCAGATGTGGCTCTTTTGATGACTGCATATGGCTCGCAGCAGGGGTGAAATCCTCCCGGTTCGCCCGGGCCAGTCCTTCGGCGTATAGCCGATGGAACTGGCGGTGGTTGCGGCGCGGAGCTTCTCCTGCCCGCTTTCCCGTCCCGGCTGAACACAATCACCGCTTTCCCGTCCCGGCTGACCACAATCATTTGGGTTATTTTTCCCTCTGTGCATGCGCGCGCATGCACAGAGGGAAAAATAACCCAAATGGCGGCGTTCAGCCGGGACGGGGGGAGCTAAAAAACGGCCATGGCCACATCCCCGCCATTCTCCAGCCAAGCGGCTGAAGAAGCCCCAGAGTCCCGCCGCCAACCTGCGTCTCCTGCTGGGAAGGAGCCTCTGTCGCTGTCTCTCGCGGGGTTCCAGCCACCCGACTGAGTCCCTGACCGCGGCACCGGCAGGGTTAATGCGTATGGGAGAGGAGAGAGAGCGCTACCGCCGCCGCTGCTACTTTCACCGCTCCGATATTTCTTTGGTGGGCGCGCGCGGGAGGGACCATGGAGCAGAGGCGCCCGGCAGCTTAAGGCAAGAGGCGGGTGGGAGACGCGGGCAGGAGCCTGTCGCCGCCGCCGCCACTTCTGGCATCCCCACGCCTCTCACCCCGCTCGCCGGGTGCCTCTGCTCCATGGTCCCTCCCGCGCGCGCCCACCAAAGAAATATCGGAGCGGTGAAAGTAGCAGCGGCGGCGGTAGCGCGCTCTCTCCTTCCCTCCCTGCATGGGAGGGAAGGAGAGAGCGCGCTACCGCCGCCGCTGCTACTTTTCGCTGCTCCAATATTTCTTTGGTGGGCCTCCGCAGGAGGGACCGCTGAGCAGAGGCACCCGGCGAGCGGGGTGAGAGGCGTGGGGATGCCAGAAGTGGCGGCGGCGGCGACAGGCTCCTGCCCGCGTCTCCCACCCGCCTCTTGCCTTAAGCTGCCGGGCGCCTCTGCTCCATGGTCCCTCCCGCGTGCGCCCACCAAAGAAATATCGGAGCGGTGAAAGTAGCAGCGGCGGCGGTAGCGCTCTCTCTCCTTCCCTCCCTGCATGGGAGGGAAGGAGAGAGCGCGCTACCGCCGCCGCTGCTACTTTTTGCTGCTCCGATATTTCTTTGGTGGGCCTCCGCAGGAGGGACCGCTGAGCAGAGGCACCCGGCGAGCGGGGTGAGAGGCGTGGGGATGCCAGAAGTGGCGGCGGCGGCGACAGGCTCCTGCCCGCGTCTCCCACCCGCCTCTTGCCTTAAGCTGCCGGGCGCCTCTGCTCCATGGTCCCTCCCGCGCGCGCCCACCAAAGAAATATCGGAGCGGTGAAAGTAGCAGCGGCGGCGGTAGCGCGCTCTCTCCTTCCCTCCCTGCATGGGAGGGAAGGAGAGAGCGCGCTACCGCCGCCGCTGCTACTTTTTGCTGCTCCGATATTTCTTTGGTGGGCCTCCGCAGGAGGGACCGCTGAGCAGAGGCACCCGGCGAGCGGGGTGAGAGGCGTGGGGATGCCAGAAGTGGCGGCGGCGGCGACAGGCTCCTGCCCGCGTCTCCCACCCGCCTCTTGCCTTAAGCTGCCGGGCGCCTCTGCTCCATGGTCCCTCCCGCGCGCGCCCACCAAAGAAATATCGGAGCGGTGAAAGTAGCAGCGGCGGCGGTAGCGCGCTCTCTCCTTCCCTCCCTGCATGGGAGGGAAGGAGAGAGCGCGCTACCGCCGCCGCTGCTACTTTTCGCTGCTCCAATATTTCTTTGGTGGGCCTCCGCAGGAGGGACCGCTGAGCAGAGGCACCCGGCGAGCGGGGTGAGAGGCGTGGGGATGCCAGAAGTGGCGGCGGCGGCGACAGGCTCCTGCCCGCGTCTCCCACCCGCCTCTTGCCTTAAGCTGCCGGGCGCCTCTGCTCCATGGTCCCTCCCGCGCGCGCCCACCAAAGAAATATCGGAGCGGTGAAAGTAGCAGCGGCGGCGGGTAGCGCTCTCTCTCCTCTCCCATACGCATTAACCCTGCTGGTGCCGCGGTCAGGGACTCAGTCGGGTGGCTGGAACCCCGCGAGAGACAGCGACAGAGGCTCCTTCCCAGCAGGAGACGCAGGTTGGCGGCGGGGCTCCGGGGTTTCTTCAGCAACCCACCCACCTATCTCGCTTGGTGCAGTTCCCCGCACTTGACGTCTTGGAAGAGGGCTGGGCGAGGGAGAAAGGAGCCACGGTGGGGATTGGTTTGCAGAGAGAGAGAAAGAAAGAAAAAGAAAGAAAGAAAGAAAGAAAGAAAGAAGAAGAAGAAAGAAAGAAAGAAGAAGAAGAAGAAGAAGAAGAAGAAGAAGAAGAAGAAGAAGAAAGAAAGAAAGAAAGAAAGAAAGAAAGAAAGAAAGAAAGAAAGAAAGAAAGAAAGAAAGAATCATTACCAATGCTATGATGGAAATCACCAACTCAAAGACAAATATCACTTTGGAGCAAGGAAGCTGCTACAGCAGCAACAAATTAAACAGCACAAAGACAGGGATTCTCTCAATATCCCATTGTCCCTATTGACATTTAGTTGAATTCACTTTTAAAATATATTATATGGCTCTCACTGAAATAAATTTCCAATTTTTTTGCTTTCATGGCTCTCTTAGTCAAAAAGGTTCCCGACCCCTGGTATAGAGGCTCCTGCTTATGTAAGGGGTTGGATTAGAAGACTCCCAAGGTCCCTTCCAACTCTGTTATTCTGTTATTCTATTACTGCACGGGTCAGGGGAGTTGGATTAGATGACCTCCAAGGTCCCTTACAATCCTATGATCTCATTAGTTATGTGGCTCAACTCGGCTTCTAAACCTCCACGGCTTCTTTTAAGCCTTTTCTTCCTTTTCTCCCTCCATCCCCTGTCTGGGCTCTCTCTTTTAAAAATAACAATGCTTTTGACAGTTTTTAAATAAAAGGAGAAAAAAAAGATATCCACCCTTCTCTGGAGGAAAAAAAAATTGCAAATCCCTCAATGTATTTTTAGCATGCTTGGTTTCGTTTCTTATTGTCTGCAGCTGAATCTATTTCTCCAGGGCCCAAAGAAAGGAATTGGGATTTTTTTTTTTTAGCAGCTCATGCTGATACCTGTATACAGCTAAATTCTCCCCTGTTTTGCTGTGTTCTTTTCTTCTCCTTGCTCCATTTCCTTCTTTTGTTAATCATCTCCTGGGACTCTCCAAAGCTGGGCTAATCTTAACCGTGTCCTCTCTGGCATTGGGTTTCAGATCTCTGGTGCAACTGGCAAATTTAACTTTAACTTTTGCAGTCTGGCAAGTCTTCCGTTCCACATTTAGAAGTCCTGCAAGAAAAGTTGGAACTGACGCCAGAAAGGGACATAGAATCCCTCTTGGACTTGGAGGTCATCTAGTCCAACCCTTATCCAATCAGGAACCCTTCTCTGACCTTCTCCACATGTCTTAACGTTGCCAAGATTGGGAAAAAGATTGGGTTTAGGCTCAATCCGTGAGGGGCTGTTTTCCAAGATGGCCCCTGTTAAGGAGTTGTTTGTGCTCTTGAGCACGTGCACAGTGAAATGTGTTGTTGCAGTTTGATATGAGTTGCTATTCAGTCAATAAATAGATACGTTTAAGTATATACAAATAGTTTACTTAAAGAAGTAGCAAAGTTCAAATAGGAAGTCCAAATCATACACGGCAAGTCAGTCAATACAAAGAATCTTCTTCTTGCCTATCTTTGTTTTAACTAGCAAACAAAGATTACAGCTAACTAACAAATCTATACTATCACAGATAGTTACGCTTTACACAGCAGCTCTTCACAGTACTTTCACACAGACACAAAGTCAATTACTCAACAGTGAAGCAGCAGAGACAATCAGCAGAGAGAGAATCAGCAGAAAATCAACAGAGCACTCCAGCAGAGCATAACGATCATGCTCTCTTGCTCCTTTTTATAGTAATCAGCCTATAATGCATTTAAAGCAATATTCACATAAACATTGATTTGTGGCTTGTTCATATATTAGCAAACCCAATTGTTTGAACAGAGTCCTAACCTTACCCAGATGGTGGTGGGGATAGAAAAATTCTTACTACAGATTGTTCATATTGCTCAGAAAGTCCAAATAAATTCCTTCATCAATGTTTTTCTTTTGCTTTGATCTATGGCAGGGGTGTCAAACTCAAGGGTGCTTAGATCTGGCCCTCGGGGCTGCCCTGGAAACAGCGAAGGATTGGCCTATGTGGGATCCACCTGAGCTCCGTTTTCGGCTGTGACGGCCTCCTGCAACCCTCTGCCAGCAAAAATGGAGCTCGGGAGGGCCGCGTGCGACACACCTGAGCCAGGGGTGGGTTCCACTTACTATCGCCACGGGTTCGCGTCGCGACATTTTGCGCCCGTGCAATTAGGCTTCCGTGCATGCTCAGGAGCTTGAATCAGCCCAAAACACAGCTGGGGAGCTGATCAGCTGTGCTTTGGGTGAAGAAATAAAGGTCAGTATTAACCCGAGGGCGGGCGGGCGGGCCCTTTTTCCAGCTGCTGAATGAAAAACTCTATTTCTTTGAGGGCTGCATCAGGGTTGTGTTTGACCTTGGGGAGGGGGGCAGGTAGGCATGGCCAGGGTGGGCATGGCCAACTCGACGTCACTCATGTCGGGTGCCTATGGTGGCCGAGTGCTCTGCCAGCAAAAACAGAGCCTCAGATGGCCACGCACACCGTTTTCGCTGGCAGTGGGTTGCAGGAGGCCATCACAGCTGAAAACGGAGCTCAGGTCAGGGGTGGGTTCCTCCCGGTTCGGACCGGATCGCCCGAACCATTAGCAATCTGCTGGTGATGTCATGTTACGGGATATGCCATAATATTTCATCTTGACACTGATGAAAACCTTCCTCAAAGCAGCAGCGATTGTTCTGACCTAGGCTTCCTGTTCAATAATACAGCACCAACGGCGTCCCAAAAACCTCTTTTATTTTAACGGCTGATAATTATTTTCATTCCCAGCCGTAATAAGTCCCAAACAATGATAACAAGTCAGGGGAAAGGCAGATAAGCACACGAACCTTGGTCTTCCTTGACAAGCTGCCAAAGACCAATTAGCAAGAAACTTGGCAAGGCCAAACAGCTAGAATGACAGGAGTTGAACGAAGTTGCTTCCTGCGATGAGCCCTCCCTTGTGCTCCACTTATATAGCCCATGGAGGGGTCAATTATTTCCAAGCCTTACTCCCGAGCAGTCCTTCTCCTCTGTAACTGTTCTTGCCTTCTGGCAGCTCTACACATGTGCGCATTGAGAACAGGCTCCCCCTGTTCCTCTGCCTCGCTCATGTCAGCCTCTGGAGGCTCTGGAGTCAGCACAGACCTCCCAGATGGCCTGGCTGGATCCCTACCTCTGGCACCGAGCCTTCTCCAGACTCCAGTACTGGCCCATGTTCCTCCCCAGCCTCCTCGCTGTCCGACTCTGCTGCCAGCTCCGTAGGTCGCTGGCAGACCACAACTGCGATAGGCTCGACTTGCAGGAGTGAAATGGAAATGCTAAGACAATATTTTGACGGGGATTTCTTTGATAAGCAAGCTACCTGTCTTTCAGATGTTTTTCAGGCTCGGCCAATCACTCACGTTTGCCCTACAAAATCAGGTTTTGATTTCTTAACATCAACTTAGAGTACCCTTGGCCTGCCAAACATGATGGCCCTCGATTTGTTAACAGCCTATTACCATGAATCCTATCGGTGCTGCGATCCTGGCGCTGTTAATTAATATTTCCACGGCTTCCTCTAATCGCTTCTAAACTGGGAGCCAAGCCAATGTTAACAGGAGAGGTTTTACAACACCATAAGTTCGGTTAATTATTATTGTTTCCTTCCTCACAGCTCCCACCCCTCCTCCTGCCGCCCCTTGCGAGTTGCTTTTATTGGGAATCATGCTAAGCCTCAGAGACAGGGCTGGAATAAAATCTCACTTTTTCTCTGAGATGAAGCACGCAGGGCAGAGCTTTCGGGCTCTGAGTGAAGCTAGGTTGGAAATAATATTGAGAGAAGTGGGTGAGTAAAAACACTTCAGGCCTTGAATGTAATCTAAACCTGGGCTTTGCCATTCCTCAGAGAACCAGCAACTTTCAGGCTTTGGCATGAAAATGGATTTGTTTTTATTTTTTATTTTTTATTTTGGCCCGAACAATCGCAAGGCAGACAATAGAACCGTTTCTTCCCCTTTTTACTCCCCCTCAAAGTCTGCAAAACATATTGTCCAATTGGCAACTGGATAAATCAAGTATTTTAATAATAATAATAATAATAATAATAATAATAATAATAATAATAATAATAATAATAATAATAATAATAATAATAATAATAATAATAATAATAATAATAATAATAATAATAATTTGATTTGAAACTGTATGGAAAGTCAGAAATAGAAATCCAATCACTGACCAACACAGTCCTAATATTCAGCACAGATATCTCAATGCAGTTTGGCATGGAAAAATGTGCCACTGTATCTATGAAAAGGGGCAAAATCACTACATGTGACGGAATTGAAATGCCCAATGGCCAATTAATTAAATGCAATCAAAATGAAGCCTATAAATATCTGGGCATTCTGCAGTTGGATAACATCAGACATGGAGAAGTGAAAACTATCATTAGAAGAGAGTACACCAACAGAGTTAGGAAAATTTTGAAATCTAAATTAAATGGTGGAAACACCATCAAGGCCATGAATACCTGGGCAATACCAGTCATAAGATACACGGCTGGTATAATTAACTGGACACAAGCTGATTTGGACATTTTGGACCGAAACACCAGAAAACTAATGACAATGCACTACAGTTTACATCCACGTAGTGACACTGATAGACTTTACCTGCCCAGAAAATTAGGTGGCAGAGGACTACTACAAGTAAAGCAAACAGTTGAAGAAGAAAAGCATGCATTGGCGGATTATTTAAAAGAAAGTCAAGAACATCTATTAATTGAAGTAAAGAACAAAAATCTACTGAAGGTCCAACAGACGAAACAAGAATACAGAAAAAATGTGATAAAATCAAGAATGGAGAGTTGGCAAAATAAAGCATTACATGGCCAATTTCTGGAAAAAATAAAAGACAAAGTGGACAGTGAAAAAACTTGGTTATGGTTAACATCTGGTACTTTAAAGAAAGAAACAGAATCATTGATCCTGGCCGCACAAGAACAGGCAATTCGTACAAATGCCATAAAGGCCAAAATTGATAAATCTTCAAATGATGCTAAATGCAGATTATGCAAGGAAGCTGATGAAACTGTAGCCCATGTGCTCAGCTGCTGCAAGAAAATCGCACAGACTGATTACAAATTACGACACAACTCTGTTGCACAAATGATCCACTGGAATTTATGCAAAAATTATAACATCCATACTGCTACAAACTGGTGGGAACACAAGCCTGAAAAAGTCACTGAAAATCAGATGGTCAAGATCTTGTGGGATTTTCGTATACAAACAGACAAGGTACTGGCGCATAATACACCAGACATCACGTTGGTCGAGAACAACGTGACTATAATTGACATTGCAATACCAGGAGATAGCAAGGTCGATGAAAAGGAACACGAAAAAATTGCAAAATACCAGGACTTAAAAATTGAAATCCAACGATTATGGCACAAACCAGCAGTGGTAATTCCAGTAGTGATTGGAACACTGGGTGCTATCCCAAAAGCACTGGAATTACATTTAAAACAGCTCAAAATTGACAAAATCACCATCAGTCAAATGCAGAAAGCCGCACTGCTCGGTTCCGCACATATACTTCGAAAATACATTACGACTTCCTAGGCCCCTGGGTGGGGCTCGACTAGTAATCAATGCCAAATCCGGCGAAACAACTGGCCGCTGTGATACAATTGTATAATAATAATAATAATAATAATAATAACAACAACAACAACAACAACAACAACAATAATAATAATAATAAATCGGCACATTGGGTGCTGTGCCAAAAGACCTTAACCGGCATTTGAAAACAATAAACATTGACAAAATCACGATCTGTCAGTTGCAAAAGGCCACCCAACTTGGATCTGCACGCATCATACGAAAATACATCACACAGTCCTAGACGCTTGGGAAGTGTTCGTGATATAGTGATACGAAATCCAGCATATAAATCTCGTTTGCTGTGTATTACATTTTTTGTGAATAAATAATAATAATAATAATAATAATAATAATAATAATAATAATAATAATAATAATAATAATAATAATAATAATAATAATAATAATAATAATAATAATAATAATAATAATAATAATTATTTTGTCAAGCATATATAAGATTACAGAGAAAGTATAAACATGATTGTGAATACATGAATGTATAAACATGGTTACGAATACATGGGGACATTAGGACAGGGACGGTAGGCACGTTGGTGCGCTTATGCACCCCCCTTACAGACCTCTTAGGAATGGGATGAGGTCTACTATAGACAGTCTAAGGTTAAAGTTTTGGGGGTTTGGGGAAGAAACCACAGAGTCAGGTAGTGCATTCCAGGCATTGACCCCTCTGCAGCTGAAGTAGTATTTTCTGCAATCGAGTTTGGAGCGGTTTACCTTAAGTTTGTATGTATTGTGTGCTCATGTATTGTTGTGATTGAAGCTGAAGTAGTCATTGACAGGTAGGGCATTGTAGCAAATAATTTTATGTGCTACACTTAGGACAGACTGAAGGCGATGTAGTTCTAAATTGTCTAAGCCCAAAATTTCAAGTCTGGTTGCATAAGGTATTCTGTTGTGAACAGAGGAGTGGAGGACTCTTCTCATGAAATATCTCTGTACATTCTCAATTGTATTAATGTCCGATATGTAGTGCAGGTTCCAGACAGATGAGCTGTATTTGAGGATTGGTCTAGCAAATGTTTTGTATGGTCCAGTTAAAAGTACAATATTACCAGAGAAGAAGCTACGCAAGATTAGGTTAACAACTCTTAATGCTTTTATGGCAATGTTGTTACAGTGAGCTCTGGCACTTAGATCATTAGAAATGAGTACTCCAAAGTCCTTAACAGAGTGAGGGTCATCTACAAGGTTGAGTCCATCCAACTTGTATTTTATGTTTTTATTTTTTTTGCCAATGTGTAAGACAGAGCATTTGTTGGTTGAGATTTGAAGTTGCCACTTGTTTGACCATTCTGACACATAGTCAAGGTCTTTTTGAAGGGTAGCAGCATTGTCGGTGGTGTGGAATAGTTTTACATGCCTTTCAGTGGCTTCCAATTCTCATTCTAGAGACGTTAGAAGCCAAAACAGGCTCCCAAATTGTCCAGGTCCCATCCAGTGGTGTGAGGGCATCACCAGAAGGCATTGGACAGCCTTCTAGAAGAGCAGAGAGGTCTCATGGTTCTTGGATCACAATGCTGTCCATCCTTGACCTCAGGTTTCATGTGTTGCTCTGAGACCTCAAAATAGTTCTCGATTTGCCATTTTTAATGCAACCAAAGGACAAACGGATTCTTCCAGACCTGGACAAATTTATTTATTTATTTATTTAGAACATTTATATTGCCTTGCAAGGCAACTTACAAGGACATAAAAACCTAAAACACAATAAAAAAGAAATAAAAATAATAAATAATAAAAATAATAAAATGATAACCCGCATCCCACCCCCTCACCCCAGCAATGACAAACATTCATACTAGCCATTTAATGGGCCCCATCCCTCTCTGGGTTCCCCAGGCCCACTGGCAGAACCATGTCTTCAGGGCCTTCCAAAAGAATGTTAAGAGTTGGGGGCATTCTAATTTCTGGGGGAATTATATTCCAGAGAGAGGGAGCCACCATGAAGAAGGCCCTTCTGGGTCCCACCAGATGTATCTCCTCAGGGGACGGGACCCACAACATTCCTTGCCTCCCCACTCTGGTGAGTCGGGTGGATGTGACCGGCAAGAGACGGTCCCTCAGATAACATGTTCCCAAGCCATGAAGGGCTTTAAAGGTGACGCCCAGCACCTTGAATTGCACCTGGAAGCAAATCGGCAACCCATGCAGCTCCCGCAGGAGAGGTGACACATGTGCACACCGAATTCTGCACAAAATCATGCGGGCCGCTACATTTTGCACCAACAGGAACTTTCAGATGCTTTTCAGGGACAGTCTCATGTAGAGCGCATTGCAATAGTCAAGAAATTGATATTTCTTTGTTGTTAAATTTGAGAGAGAAATGAAATTTAGGCTTTGTTGTGCTGCTCTACTTGGCCGGCCATGTAGCTTAAAAGAGGAACTCTGTCTTCTGGGCCCTTCTGTTAGAGCTGAAGAAGTCCAAACTCAAATCCCTAAGAAGGGGTATAAAAGAATGGCCTTGGGATGGAGTCAGGGACTCACGAAACTCTTAAGGGATGAGAAAAGACAACTCAGCCCGGAGAAAGAAAACGTGTGGAAAGAAATGCAAGGTGACCTCACCTTGACTGCGTTTGGTATAAGATGGAGTAGAGAAAAGGCTTTTAAGATTGTTCTTCCGAGGAACATTTTTGAAATCCTCATTGCTTCTGTTCTCAGACCTACCTCAAAATCTGACAGCGAGCTCTGTGGACCATTCCTAGGTTTTCAGTCTCATTTCTTTGGGTCATGTCTTTCGACGAGCCTTAAAGCGGTTGCTTTGGTTTTGACGGAGCGTGCTGTGTTAACAGACCCATTGGGATTGTAAGCCACAATTTATAGCTTCGGGTCAACAAACCACATACATCCAGAATTAATTTCCAACAGGAAAGAGGAGCAAAAACCTTTCTTGGTCTGCATCGAAAGTTGGCAGTGGCTCAAAATGTGCCTCGGGATGAGACAGTGGCAAGACACTGCTGTTCTTCTGCTAAAAAGTACATTCCTGCAAGCATCCATGAAGTTGGCAGATGTTGAACTGGACTTGTGGGAGATTTGACTTTTTTTTAATGCTGTAGATGTTACTTTAAAAAAACCCCCCACAGATGCAGACTACTAACTCTTCAGCCTCTCTGGATTGTGAGGATCTGGGTTAACACTTATTGGTCTAATCTTAGTGGTGTTGTTGAGTTATTGTGACTGGGGCTGCCCCAAAGAAGAGGGAGCCAAGCTATTCTTCAAAGCACCTGAGGGCAGGACAAGAAGCAACGGGTGGAAACTAATCAAGGAGAGAAGGAACTTAGAACTAAGGAAACTGTAGGGTTTCCTGCCTAAGCATGGGGTTGGACTAGAAGACCTCTAAGGTCCCTTCCAACTCTGTTGTTCTATTCTATTCTATTCTATATTCTATATTCTATATTCTATATTCTATATTCTATATTCTATTCTCTATTCTCTATTCTCTATTCTATTCTATTCTATTCTATTCTATTCTATTCTATTCTATTCTATTCTATTCTATTCTATTCTATTCTATTCTATTCTATTCTATTCTATTCTCTTCGCTATTACATTCTCTATTCTCTATTCTCTATTCTCTATTCTATTCTTTATTCCATTCTATATTCTATATTCTATATTCTATATTCTATATTCTATTCTATTCTATTCTATTCTCTTCTATTCTCTTCTCTTCTATTCTATTCTATATCCCTATCCCTATCCTATTTCTCATTTTCGGCTGGAAGTATCTTCTCTACACACTTGGTGCAAAATGACATTTCAGTTTAACGTGAGGCCAAACGTCTCTTCCTTCCAGGAAATAAAGGTTTTTCTGCAGATTTTTGAGAGTATCAAATCCGCAACCTCCCGGCCCAAATAATTTAGGAGAATTGCCTGTGTAAACACACAATTAAAAGCAATTTTCCCAGCCTCCTGATTATGTTGATTTTTTGAGTTTTGGCACACACCTGGCTTTTTCCGGCTCATGTGATTCCATCGCTTGAGTGATAAACAACTGTGTCCCTGCGCATAATGTGACAGATTCAAATAAAAATGACAAGCATGACAAAAAACAAATAGCAAAAAAAGCTCTGGCTGTTAAATATTGAGAGGGTGGGGCAGAAGGAGGCAATTTTTTCTCCTCTTTTCCCTTTCTAAGAATCAAAATTTTCTATAAACCCAGGGAAAGTTTTGCCAACTTGATGAACTAGGAGAAAATACTTTCTCCTTTACC
>JALIGW010000073.1:2524103-2546603 GCA_023053685.1 Diadophis punctatus similis | reverse complement strand
GCTGAGCTAAGGAAGGTGAAACATGGAGTTCTTTCTGAATAGAAGATTTTATACTGGAGAAGAAACTCAGATTGTGCCACAAGACAGGGGTGGGTTCCTTCCGGTTCGGACCAGACCGCTTGAAACGTTAGCGATCTGCTGGTGATGTAATTTTGGTGTCACGGTTCCGGAACTGTCTGTGCCGGTCTGTGCACACCGCCATTTTTTTTTTGAATTTTCGGCAATTTGTTTCGGGTTTGGATGGCTTCTCCTCGTCCTCTGCTTTGAAAAAAAGCCCTCCCAGCCACCCCCGGGTTAATACCGACCTTTATTTCTTCGTCCCAAGCACAGCTGAGCAGCTCCCCAGCTGTGTTTCGGGCTGAAACGTCCTTCTGTGCATGCACAGAAGTAAAATCGTGCACAGGACACGCGCGCGCGCATGCGTGCAACATTGCAATGCACACCGGTAGCAAAGGTAACTGGAACCCACCCCTGCCACAAGGTAAAAAGTAGAGTTTCCATCAAGCCTTGACCTCTAGTGTCTCCATCCTTTCTGGGTCACCCATTCAAATACGAGCCAGGATAGATGTTCCTCAGCTTCAGCATCTCAACAAGGTCAGCCAGATACAGCTAGTCCTCAATGGAGCTCCAAATTTCTGTTGTTAAGTGAGACATTTGTTAAATACGTTTTGGCCCATTTTACAACCTTTCTTGTCACGGTTGTTAAGTGAATCACTGCCGTTGATAAATTAGTAAGCCGGTTGTTAAGTGAATCTGGCTTTCTCATTGACATTGCTTGTCAGACTGTCGCAAAAGGGGAATCACTTGACCCCGGGATGCTGTGACCGTCATAAATGTGAGTCAGTTGCCAAGCGTCTGGATTCTGATCACATGATTATGTATTTGTTCGATCTTGTTCGATTTGTTCGAATATGGGGATGCTACAAAGGTTGTAACTGTGAAAAATAGTCATGTCTCTTTTTTTCAGTGCTGAGGTAACTTTGAACAGTCACTAAATGAACCGTTCAAAGTCCTCAACCGTTAGTTGAGGACTATTGCTGTCTGTTGAGCAACACCCAACTGGAAACGAAGGGAGATGTTGAGCTAGTCCACCACCTACTAGGCTAGCCTACTCCTCTCCCAGCCTCACTTGCTGGGTGTTCAACATTGTGGTGAGAGTAACATAAGAGGAGTTTTTTATGTCAGTGTGAGTAGAATGGCAGGATGAAGCATTGAAGAATCTAGGTGTTCTGACCCAGCCTTAGCAGAAGCAAGAAACAGACTCCTTGTCACAAAAAAACCCCTCTTTATTTACCTCTTGTGAATTAATGGCATTCACCCACCAAAAAGTCCAGGCAGAGTCCTTCAAAGGATTAACTGCAGTAACAGACCTTATCAGTTCCTTGTGATAGTTGCCATGAGCTCCCAGCTGAAAGGCTGCAAATTAAGCTCTGGCAAGCAGTCTCTGTGGCACAAAACACAATGAGCCAAATCTTCAGAAATACAAACTGTTGTCTCCTACGACCACCACTCCCCTTTCCTTCTATTTATTCCCCAGCCAGGGAGGGGCCATTCAGCGTCCACGTATGCTTTGCTTCCAGAGTCAACTCCTTGTCCTCTGTTGTTCTCCTCTCCTAACAGCTCTGCGCATACGCGCATCTGGAACAGGCCCCAGCTGTTCTTCCTCCCCACTTCTCTCAGCTTCCATAGGCAGCTGCCTCTCCGGTGGTTGGGAAATGTCAGACGGCCCTGGCTCTATCTCTGTGTCCGATGCAGAGCATCCCTCAGAGCCTTCCCCGGACTCCAGCACTGGCCCAAGTTCCTTCCCAACCTCCTCATCATCTGAGTCTGCCGCCAGCTCCGCTGGCAGCTGGCGGGCCACAACACTAGGTATGCCTAGCCTAATGAAGAGAAAGCTTACTCTTCAAAATACATGAGGGTAGGACAAGAAGCAGTGTGTGGAAGCTGATCAGAGGGAGATCCAACCTGGAACTAAGGAGGAATTTCCAGACAGTAGGAACAATGAATCCGTAGAATAGCTTGTCTCCCAAAGTTGTGAGTGCTCCATCCCTGGAAATCCTTAAGAAAAGATTCTGGCCGTTTGTCCAGGATGGTATAAAGTCATTTATTTCAAATCTTGGTACACCTCGGAGACAGGGCTGGAATAAAATCTCATATTTTCTCTGAGATGAAGCACGCAAGGCAGAGCTTTCGGGCTCTGGGTGAAGCTAGGTTGGAAATAATATTGAGGGAGGTGGGTGAGTAAAAACACTTCAGGCCTTGAATGTAATCTAAACCTGGGCTTTGCCGTTCCTCAGAGAGCCAGCAGCTTTCAGGCTTTGGCATGAAAATGGATTAAAAAAAATTTTTTGGGCCCCAACAATCGCAAGGCAGACAATAGAACCGGTTCTTCCCCTTTTTACTCCCCCTCAAAGTCTGCAAAACATATTGTCCAATTGGCAGCTGGAGAAATCAAGTATTTTGCCTTCCAGTGGCTTCCAGTTCTCATTCTAGAGACCTTAGAAGCCAAACAGGATCTCAAATTGTTAAGGAGTTATTGTGCTGTTGAGCACATACACAGCGAAATAGTGATTGTGATTGTGGTGTTGCAGTTTGATATGAATGCTATTCAGTTAATAAACAGATACGTTTAGTATTTACAAATAGTTTACTTAAAGTAGTAGCAAAGTTCAGTAGGAAGTCCAAGTCATACACAGTTAATCAGTCAATGCGAAGAATCTTCTTCTTGCCTATCTTTGTTTTAACTAGCAAACAAAGATTACAGCTAACAATCAATTCTACACTATCACAGATAGTTACTCTTTTCACAGCAACTCTTCACAGTAATTTCACACAGTCACAAAGTCAATTACTCATCAGCGAAGCAGCAGAGATAATCAGCAGAGAGTCAGCACTCCGGAACACACCTTCAAACACACACACACATTCTGAGCATGCTCTCTTGCTTCCTTATATAGTAATCAGCCTACAATGCATTTAAAGCAATATACACATAACATTGATTTATGGCTTGTTCATATATTAGCATACCCAATCGTTTGAACAGAGGTCTAACACAGGTCCCATCCAATGTTGTGAGGGCATCACCAGAAGGCATTGGACAGCCTTCTAGAAGACCGGGGAGGTCTCGTGGTTCTTGGATCACAATGCTGTCCATCCTTTGACCTTGGCTCTCATGAGACCTCAAAACAGAGAATTTCCTGACAGTGGGAACAATGAAGCAGTGGAATAGCTTGTCTCCCAAAGTTGTGGGTGCTTCATCCCTGGAAATCTTTAAGAAAAGATTGGACAGCCATTTATCCAGGATGGTATAAAGTCTCCTGCCTTGAGCAGGAGGGTTGGACTACAAAACCTCCAAGGTCCCTTCCAGCCCTATCATTCTAGGTCCGTGATGGCGAATCTATGGCACGGGTGCCACAAGTGGCACGCGGAGCCATATCGGTGGGCACGCGAGCTCAGGTCCGGCGTGCATGTGTGCACCAGCCGGCTGATTTTTGGGCCTTCTGGGCCCACTGGGAGTCGGGAAACAGGCTGTTTCCAGCCTCCAGAGGGGGTGGGGAAGGCCGTTTTCGCCCTCCCCAGGCTCCTAGGAAGGCTCTGGAGCCTGGGGAGAGTGAAAAATGGGCATGCCATTGCATGCGGGGAGCAGGGGGGTCATGCGTGCATGTGCGGGGGTGCATGGAATTATGAGTGTGGGCACGCATACACGTGATCCCCCGCATTCCCCCCCCCCTTTTGGCACGCGAACCAAAAAAGGTTCGCCATCACTGTTCTAGGTTCTAACTGTCTTGAAAACCTTAACTGGGCTGGGATTATTCTGGCTGTATTATTTCCACCCCAATAAACAGGAGATAGAAGAATCACCTTGTATGTATTTTCCTGTTAACTAAACCAAGAGTTGTTACTTACCTCTCTCTCTTTTGTTACCTAATAGATCACAACTTTGTCAATTTTCTAGCATAGCTACAATGGCTCCAAGCCGCTGTGTCTGTTCTATAAGGATGCCAAAAGTCCAGGAAGCAATTTAAAATGTCATTGAGCAGTCAGATGATTCGGGGAAGAACTAATTAGCCACATTGAAAGAATGACAATATTTACCTCGGTGCTCCCCGCACAGCCGAAGAAAAATCTCATCCTCCTTCCCTCATTCCGTCCCTTCCTTCCTCTTTCTCTCTTTCTCTTTCTGCCTTTTAATCTGCAGAGATTTATTATGGCCGAAAAATTAAATGCCACCTACAAGAGAACTCAATGTTGGACATTCCATAATCACATTGAACTGTAAAGTGTACCCCAATCATTTACTATGGTTGAGTAAATTAAATTCCTCTGCAGGGAAAGAAAAACCCTGTAAAGGGGAGAGAATGTAATAAAACTGAGGAGGAAAGGTAAACAGCAACAGGAAAAAAAAGGCAACTTGCCCTTTAACTAGTTTTACTCAGAAGGTAGCCTAACTTTTGGGGTTGCCTCCAAGGAACTAAGAAATGGGAAAGCTCACCGAGGAAGGACTTACTAAATTAGAATAGAACAACAGAGTTGGAAGGGACCTTGGAGGTCTTCTAGTCCAACCCCCTGCTTAGGCAGGAAACCCTGCACCACTTCAGAAAAAACGGTTATCCAATCTCTTCTTAAAAACTTCCAGAGTTGGAGCATTTACAACTTCTGGGCGCCTCAGATGGACTGCAGAATGGAGCTTTGGAGATGAAGCGCTATCAAGGACCTTTGAACCTCTCATCCCAAGATCAGGCTGAAGAGGCAGTGGGTTGTGATTGCCAAAAATGACATAGCTGCTTTAAAAGGGCCCTGCATGAATGGAGATCGAGCAACCTTGCCTGCTACCGAAGGTCCGTTTCAGGGGGTGGGATTCACAAAATTTACCTACCGGTTCGCCCAGCAGCACCAAAAAATGTGAGCGCACGCGCAAAGCCTTCCGTGCATGCGCATGGCTCACATGCGCAGCTTGAAAACAAAGCAGCACTCAAAGACGCCCTCGGTGTCAGCGTTGGTGAGCTGAGCTGTTGTTTAGCTGTTTTGTTGTTGCGCGATTCAGCTGAGCTAAAAAATGGGAATATAGGACAGGGAACGGCGGGGTGGGAGGGTGGGGCCAGCCAGAGATGGTATTTGCCGGTTCTCCGAATTGGTCAAAATGGCCACTATGGGTTTGCCCGAACCGGCTGAATACCACCTCTGGTCCATTTTGACCTTTGAAGGGTTATGTAAATCCGCCTTTTCCTGAATCTCCTGGACATTTCAAACCTCAAACCTGCCTACCCAACTGCATCGATTCAGAAGGACCATGGTCTTTTGTTTCCAAAGCTCGAAGAGATCTGAATTTTTCAAGACTGCATCTTCCTTCAGGTTCCTTCTAAGAGGATTTAGATTCCTTACCTCATAAATACACACGAAGTATCTCTAAGACAAAGGGCTTCCATAGTTGTATGCCATCTATGCTGGCTGGAGAATTCTGGGAGTTGAAGTCCACACGTCTTAAAGTTGCCAAGTTTGAAGACCTCTGATCTAGAGTTGCAATGGAGATTTAGCTGGCTCGAAGTTTGCTTGCTGTTTGTAATCTTTTGTCGGTTGTTCAGAAGAACATGTTTTCGTTTGGCTGCTTGTTCTGTGTTTGTTTGCTTCTCCTTTTGTTTGTTTGTCTCCTATAACCTGAGTCAGTCTTGATCTCCGATGTTTCAATGTTTAGGTTTTTGCCATTAAATGAAAACTCTCTGTTTTATTATGTATTAGTTGCATTGTTCTTATTTGATTTTGAGATGTTGAGACTCTAGAAAGAGTGCAGAGAAGAGCAACCAAGATGATTAGGGGACTGGAGGCTAAAACATAAGGTTGCAGGAACTGGGCATGGCTAGTCTAGTGAAGAGAAGGACCAGGGGAAACATGATAGAAGTGTTCCAATATTTGAGGGGCTGCCACAGAGAGGAGGGGGTCAAGCTATTTTACAAAGCACCTGAAGGCCAGATAAGGAATAATGGATGGAAACTGATCAAGGAGAGATTCAACTTGGAAATAAGGAGAAACTTTCTGACAGTGAGAGCAATCAACCAGTGGAACAGAAGTTGCCTTCAGAAGTTGTGGGTGCTTCATCACTGGACACTTTCAAGAAGAGACTGGGCTGCCATCTGTCAGAAATGGTGTAGGGTCTCCTGCTTGGGTGGGTGGGTGGGGGTTGGACTAGATGATCTACAAGGTCCCTTCCAACTCTGTTAATCTGTTAAAGTCACCTATCTGTTAAAGATTTTTAGTTTAGGTCCTAGAAGCTGTTCTGCTATCTGTGGGTCTTGCTCCTTTTCTTCTCCTTTTCAAATTTTTTACTATCTTCTATTTATTTATCAAATTTATATGCTGATTTAATCCTTGGCAATCAGAAAGGGTGAAGCCATTCTAAAAATGTGGGCCGCAGCCTTACAGTGGCCGATTGCTTCTTGACACCGCAAATTTCAGACGAAACCCCCGGGGGCACGGTGCAATTATTTACTTTGCTAAATAACACAGCGCAGCTACGGTTTAATTACAGCAGTTTAGCAGTGAAATAGAATTGCTACAATGTTAGCGTCAGCGCATTGCTTTTAATGAGCTTTTGCAAAAGGCACACTTTTGTAATATCGGCTAATGTGTCTTTTGTTTTTAAATCATCTTTGCAAATTAGCCCGGGTGGGGAGGACAATGAACATTGCTGGAGCAGCACCAGTGAAATAATGTGGAAAGTGTACATGACGGGGGTCTCTGATCCCTCTACCACTTCCTCCCTCCCTCCCTTCCTCCTTCTTCCTCTCTCCCTCCTTCCCTCCCTCTGGGGGTGGGGAATGCAAATCAACACAGTGGTAATAAAATCATATTCTAGTGAGCTAGTTAGGATTGTTTTAAGTGATTTGGCCTTGAGCCAGCATTTTTGCCTTCTATTTAAAGATTTTGTTTTCCTGTCCAGGGGTAGCATTAAAGAGAGAGAGGGAGAGGGAGAGAGAGAGAGAGAGAGAGAGAGAGAGAGAGAGAGAGAGAGAGAGAGAGAGAGAGAGAGAGAGAGAGAGAGAGAGAGAGAGAGGGAGGAACCAGTGGTTTGTGTGTGTGTGTGTGTGTGTGTGTGTGTGTGTGTGTGTGTGTGTGTGTGTGTGTGTGTTGTGTGAACAGGGATTGCTACTTATATGGAATGTTTTGCTTCTTCACTTAATCATGGCATAAAACAACAATGTCGGTCTCATTAACTCCCTTACTTTCTAACAGGGCTAGTGTCAGATTCACAAGGTAAACCAAACCAGGAAACCAATTCCTTAGGAATACTGGAATTAATTTTATTGAGGGGCTCTAATAACAGAATCTTGAAAATTTGGTATACTGATAGAAGAGAACATTTGTAGCTAGGGTTGAACTGTGGGGTTCTGATTACAGATTAGATTACAGATTAAAAGTGTTGGAAGGGACCTTGTAGGTCATCTAGTCCAACCCCCTGCTCAAGCAGGAGACCCTACACCGTTTCTGACAAATGGCAGTCCAATCTCTTCTTAAAAGTCTCAAGTGATGACCTTCCCACAACTTCCGAGGGCAAGCTGTTCTTGGTGCTCTGTGATTTTGATGGTTTTCTGGCAGATGTTTCATGACTCTACTACGTAACATCAGCTAGCACTGATGATGTTATCTAGTTGGGTCATGAAATGTTTGCAAGAAAATAATCAAGGTGTCAGACAACAAAAAGGATATCGTCCTCCTCCTCCTCCTCCTCCTCCTCCTCCTCCTCCTCCTCCTCCTCCTCCTCCTCCTCCTCCTCCTCCTCCTCTCCTCAGACCCCTTAGGATCAAGTTTCTAGGCCTTCTCACCATAAAGGAAGACATGAATATTGTAATTTGTAATAACGTGTTTTTATTTTGTTTCTTTGTTTTCAGTTTTTGAAATTGGGTTAGTCATCCAGTCAATGCCTCTTTCTTATTTTGGTGATGATCTAGAGAAAGGGTGTCAAATTCAAGGCTTGTGGACCGGGAAAGAGGAAAGACAAAGAAAAATAAGGGAAGATGGGAAGAGAGCAAGGAAGGAAAAATAAGGAAAGAGGGGGAGGAAGAAGAAAGAATGAAGAGGGAATGAAAAAGAAGAGGAAGGAAGGAAGGAAGGAAGGAAAGAAGGAAGGAAGGAAGGAAGGAAGGAAGGAAGGAAGGAAGGAAGGAAGGAAGGAAGGAAGGAAGGAAGGAAGGAAGGAGATTATAAGGAGAGTGAGGGAGGATCTGAGGGAAGTCCTTGTCAGACAGTGATTTTATGTTGCCTGTTACATGTATATGCAGGGAGATGTATCCCTATCAAATATAATGGTTTATTCCTGAGCACGTGATTAATATGTTCCTAGTACGCATGTGTACATTCCTTTCTTTTGATTCCTTCCTTTTTGTTCTCTGCTTCTGACGAAGCAACACTTCTTTTATATAGCCAGAATGTGATTTATTATTTTTGTTAAGAAATAAATATCTTATACCTTAGAATTATAATGCAGTTTATTTTGACAATGTCAGAGTTCCAGGAAAAGATTCATTTTGCCTCTGATAAGAGTAATTCTTATCTCAACAGTCCTGCCTTAGCACTTGGCCATCACAGGTGCCCCCGACACGAGTGATGCCCATGCCCACTCTGGCCATGCCCCCTTCAGGTCAAACACAACCCTGATGCAGCCCTCAATGAAATTGAGTTTGACACCCTTGCTCTAGAGTAGAGCCATAGAAATCGAAGGTCACAACTGGATGAAAATGGAAAAACCACATCCTGCTTTGGCTATTGGTTGGGCCAGGAGCAGCGTATCATTAGTCTCATTCCCTGTCCATTTGTTGATAAACGACCTTATCAAAAGCCTTGTCTTAGTGGAATAAATTAAATTAATGGTTACGGCTAAACAGAAAGGACCCATTTTTGCAGGTTATAAAAACTAAAGGGAATGTGATCTAATAATGTTGCCCTTGTTTTGAGCCCTGATATGTAAATGAAACACATTAAATGAATAACAAAATGATTCATAGCCCTCCCTAGACAGAGGATAATAAATGTGTACGAGAGGGTTTGATTTGCTTGTTTTTCTCTTTAGTTTAGAAAAAAAAATTGATATTAATAGAAAGCCTCTTAATGCTTCTTTTCTCCCCTCCCCTTCCCCAATGAGCATGCCACCGGAGACCTCTTTTTCATAATAATTAAGGTTACTGGTGAATGTTTTTATTGTCCTAAATATTGGGTTTGATAGATTCATTTTTAATTCAGTGTAAACATCTGCTAGTTCAACACACTGGCAGGAAAGGATTCTCTGAAGGCAGAAGTTCTGTGTCTTCTAAAATTGTCTTCCCTAATTTGATATGCTTCAGATTATTTTTAGGCACCAGCTTTTTATCCCTGACTGTAAATGACAGGTGTTGTGTCCTAAAACATCTGGAAGACCCTGGTTAGGATGAAAGGTTTTGTTTACTTAACCGGGACTGAGTTCCATGGAACTGAGTAAGAGGAAAACCTTATGATTGATCCAAGAAGAAGGATCTGTTTAATCTTATGTTGAGAATCTTATGTTGAGAATCCTCAGAATTCAGCCCAATTTAGAATTGAGCGAAGTAGATTTTGGCTTCAGGACCAAGGACAGCAGCTGAAACGAAAAACACGTTGCTTCCACATAAGGCAGGGGTGTCAAACTCGATTTCATTGAGGGCCGCATCAGGGTTGTGTTTGACCTCGGGGGGGGGGGCAGGGCAGGTGGCGGGGGGCATGGCCAGCTCGATGTCACTCATGTTGGGCACGCCTGTGCTGGCCCAAGTGCTCTGCCAGCGAAAACGGGCTCCTGAGCTCTGTTTTCGACTGCCACAGCCTCCTGCATGCGGCCCTTCCGAGCTCTGTTTTCCCTGGCAGAAGCACCATGGGCCAGTCCTTAGCTGTTTCCAGGGCATGCCTCGTGGGCCAGATCTAAGTACCCTGCGGGCTGGATGTGACCCGCAGGCCTTGAGTTTGCCACCCATGACATAAGGCAATTACAAAGCTTTATAGCTCGATTAGAAGAATCCTCTTAATATTTTAACCCCTTTTGTATCCATGATATAGTCTTGGCTTCTTCATGATGACAGAAGATCTTGATGTAGATCTTCTCTGGATGGACTTCTCATCCTTTCCTCTCTACTATTGGAAATTCCAAAGGTGCTTTTCCAAAAAGTAACTGGACTTTCTGAGTTCTTTCCTTGAAAACATTTGGATGAGAAGCGAAATGTTTTCAAAGGAAAAAAAAAACCAAGCAAGAAAGTCCAGTTGCCCTTTGGAAAAGCACCTTTGGGACAACCATGGCCTGGGTGATTGAGAATCTCCATAGGTACTACATCAGTGGTTCCCAACCTTCCTAATGCCATGACCCCCGCCCCATCCACGCTCCCCCACCATGATCCACCCTGCTGCCGCCATTTGGGTTCTTTTACCCTCTGCGCATGTGCAAAGCATTCTGCGCATGTGCAGAGGGTAAAAGAACCCAAATGGCAGCATCCGGGCGAAGTCTCCAGATCCGGGTGAGGTCTCCCTCGCTTCGCATGTTGCCTCTGGGAGCTTTTCGAGCCCAGTCGCGAAAGGCATGCATGACTTTGGTGGGGCCAGGACAGGCGGCTGCCCAGAGAGAGCCACCCCCTTCGCAGAGTCTCTCCCGTCTACCTGTAGTGTTCGGGGCGAAGGCAATGGCTCTCTCCGGGCAGCCGACTGTCCCGGCCCCGCCGAAGTTGCACACGCCTTTCGTGACAGGGCTCGAAAAGCTCCCAGAGGCAACACGCGAAGCTAGCGGAGACCTCGCCCGGATCTGGAGACTTCGCCCGGATGCTGCCATTTGGGTTCTTTTACCCTCTTTGCATACGCAGAACGCTTTACACATGTGCAGAGGGTAAAAGAACCCAAATGGCGGCGGCGGGGTGGGGCGCGGGTTGTGGGGTGCGATATGGCCAGGCTTGTGGCTGGGGGGGGGGAGCTGAGGATGCCGGGGCGACCCCGGGAAATGGGCGTTTGACCTCCAAAGGGGTCGCGACCCCCAGGTTGGGAACCACTGTACAACATGGAAACACCTCTTGTGGTTTGAAAATTACGCAGCTTCCTGTTCTTGCGCTCCAAATACTGATAAACATTCTTTCAATCTGTCTGTTGTGCCTGTGGACATGTATAACTTTTGGCAACGGGGTTTCAGATGAGTATTCGGACCGAATAAATGACAACCTTTCTCCTTCCTGCTGTTCCATGCCGGAACTGGGAAGCTCTGAGTACTACATGATTTAACTGTAAAAAGTAAGCTGTTTTCCAATCCGGCTGTCCCTTTCAATGCTTCAGCATTCCACCTCCCCTCTGCCCCTTCATCCATTCAGCTTACTCAACCGTTTCTTTCCACATTTAGTTCCAGAGGACTTCTTGATAAGCCTGCAGGTTTGCCTAAGTAAACCCTGGTGTAGTTTATTTTCTACGTTGGCCCTTCTGCACTCAATGTGTCTCTGTCAATAAACAAAAACCGGCATCACCTAGCCCCCCCCGCCCCGGCGCCCTGGGAGACGAAGTCCCATTTGCGGCCCGCTTAATTTAGATGGCCAGAAAACGCAGGCTGGGTTCTGTTGCGTGTCAAGATGCCCTGCCTTTTTCAAATTGTGCAGTGCAGGGCTGGGGTGGCAGGGAGGTGGGAGGGAAAGCAATTTTCCACTTTGTCACTAATGGGGAAGAGGTGATTGTTTAGTTTAGTACAAGCAGAAGCAAATGAATGCAGAGTAATGCGCTCTGCTTTGTAAGTGACTGGGGCTCTTTGATGTTTCTAGCTAGACCGATTTGGATTTCATCCTGGGGTTTCAAGCTCTTGGCTTCAAAAAGCTGGTGGAGAGAGACCAGGGTTGCAAATTGTCCCAAATGATTGATGCGGCTGAATTTTCATGAGCTTTTACTGGTATTTTTTTTTGAGGAGACGGGAGGAGAAAGAGGTAGTTCGGTCTAGTGCAGTGTTGGTGAACCTTTTCGGCACCGAGTGCCGAAACGGGAGTGTGCGTGTGCATGGGGGCGCGCGCCGGAAACTGGAACAGCAGTTCCCCAGCATGCATGCGCGCGATGGGAAGCTGAGCTTCCGGTTTCCGGCGTGCACATGCGCACTGGTCACCTGGTGTTCCGGTTTCTGGCATGCATGCACGTGCGAAGATCAGCTGGCCAGTGTGCATATGCATGCCGGAACCCGGAAGAGCAACGGGCGACGGCTGCCATGCCTTGAGAGATGGCTCTGCGTGCCACTTCCGGCACATGTGCATAGGTTCGCCATCACTGGTCTAGTGGTTAAAGGCACCAGGCCAGAAATGGGAATCCTAGCCTTGCCTTAGGCATTAAAGTTGACTGGATGACTTTGGGCCAATCACCTGGAGACTGTGAATTCTAGTCCTGCCTTAGGCATGAAAGTTGCCTGGGTGAGTTTGAGCCAGGAGACTGGGAGTTCTAGAGAAATCTGAATCAGATTAACAGATTAACAGAGTTGGAAGGGACCTTGCAGGTCATCTAGTCCAACCCCTAACCACCCAAGCACCCTACACCATTTTTGACAGATGACAGTCCAGTCTCTTCTTGAAAGCCTCCATTGATGAAGCTCCCACAGCTTCCGAAGGCAACTTCTGTTCCATCGGTTGATTGTTCTCACTGTCAGAAAATTCCTCCTTATTTCCAGGTTGAATCTCTCCTTGATCAGTTTCCATCCATTATTCCTTGTCTGTCCTTTGGGTGCTTTGGGAAACAAATTGACCCCCTCCTCTTTGTGGCAGCCCCTCAAATATTGGAACAATAGCATGTCTGGAATCCCAGTGGACCAACCCAATAAACAGTTCAACAAAGTCAGGATGGATTCACAGCTGGGAGTCAGAAATCTCTTGCCCTTTTGTTTACTTCCCCCAACTTGAGTCTCCAGATAAACTGGAAGAAGGAAACTCTGGTTGCAACCACTGTTGTGTTCACATCTGCATACCTTTTGTATAAAAAAAATTGGGAATCCTTGATCTAGGAAAGATGGAATACAAGGAGAGAATGGACAACCATTTGTCTGAGATTTATTTGTTTGTTTGTTTGTTTGTTTGTTTATTTATTTATTTATTTATTTATTTATTTATTTATTTATTTATTTATTTATTTGTTTGTTTGTTTGTTTATTTATTTATTTATTTATTTATTTATGCGTTCTTATAGGCCGCCCAACTCCCGCGGGACTCAGGGCAGCGTACAACATAAGGAGATGGTATAGGCCAGTGATGGCGAACCTTTTTTGGTTCGCGTGCCAAAAGGGGGGGGGGAATGCGGGGGATCACGTGTGTGCGTGCCCACACTCATAATTCCATGCACCCCTGCACATGCACGCATGACCCCCCTGCTCCCAGCATGCAATGGCACGCCCATTTTTCGCTCTCCCCAGGCTCCAGAGCCTTTCTAGGAGCCTGGGGAGGGCGAAAACGGCCTTCCCCACCCTCTCTGGAGGCTGGAAACAGCCTGTTTCCCGACTCCCAGTGGGCCCAGGAGGCCCGAAAATCAGCCGGCTGGTGCACACATGCACGCCGGACCTGAGCTCGCGTGCCCACCGATATGGCTCCGCGTGCCACTTGTGGCACCCGTGCCATAGGTTCGCCATCACGGGTATAGGCTCTCCTGCATGAGCAGGGGGTTGGACTAGAAGACCTTTAAGGTCCCTTCCAGATTGTAAGCTAAGTGGTTGTGAATAAGGAAGACTCTGGTTTCAACAGGCTCTGGCTCTTGGGTAAGAAGCAAAAAAAAAAGGGAAACCAGGCAATAGTTGAAACGCAGCTTGAAATCTCCCCAGCCCAGAAACGGAGACAAAAGTTGCTCACTGCGACAATTGAAACAGCTTTGTGGTTCCTAAACATTGACATTTCATTTATTTGAGCTTTCAATCATCATTCTCAAAATGTATATCCAGGTCAGGAATCCTATTTTCCCTGTAATGCCCAGGGACATACACGACTGCTCGGGAAGGCTGCGTTACAGATTATATAAATGGAACCCAAGTGTAATCTTTCTTTGTGTCACCGAGAACACTTTCTCGACATGAGCTGCTGGCTAGAGGATTCTTTATGAGCTTATATCTTAATAGCTTCTCTTAAGCCCTTCTTTTAGATGGGCGAGCGATGAAACAAGGGAAGGCGGAGGAAGACGAAAGCCGGGTGATAAATAAGAGGTTGCGAGTTAGTGGCACTTAGCAAATGAGCAGCGGGGTAGGAGTGTAAATTCAGAAGACAAAGGGTCATATTATTGGTAAATAGGAGCTTCATCTAAATGCGCTGATTTATTTGCCAGTGGCAAATAGGTTGGGGGGGGGCAACCAGTTCCTTGAAGCAAGCTATTAGAATTCCGAATTGGCCTTGGCTCGGCCAATTTGTGTCTCTGACGGGCCTCTTAAGGGAAGCGAAACAAC
This sequence comes from Diadophis punctatus similis, assembly GCA_023053685.1. NCBI lineage: Eukaryota > Metazoa > Chordata > Lepidosauria > Squamata > Dipsadidae > Diadophis > Diadophis punctatus. The sequence continues at coordinate 2,532,190 of JALIGW010000073.1, read as the reverse complement.
AAAGGTTTGGCATTCATCTCGGTTCCCCCATATTGACCTTGGGTCTCCTTCTGCAACGAATGAGGGAAGAACGTGGTTCTTCAATGGTTCGTCAATGCATCGGTGCATTGCCTCACAACAAGCTGAGTTGTGTTGTCTATGAAGGGAGGATTCACCTCATCAATCTCCCTTTGGGATCTGCTATGACTCCTCAGCCCTCTGCGGACGGTTTCTGTTTCCTGGAGCCTTTGAGGTCAGTGGTAAATTGATGAAATAATTTGATTTATGGGGTCCTCCGTGCTCTCTGAGCTTGGTTGTTTTCATGCAGATGTTTGATGACCCAAAACATCATCAGGCTACTCTCAATATCAACAGGTTATCAGCAGCAGCAGCATCATTAGCACTGATGATTTTACATAGCTGGGTAATGAAACATTTGCAAGAAAACAACTAACCGCAGAGAGCACCAGGAGCCCCACACTCCTCCTCCTCTTCCTTCTCCACCACCACCACCACCACCACCACCACCACCACCACCACCACCACCACCTCCTCCTCCTCCTCCTCCTCCTCCTCCTCCTCCTCCTCCTCCTCCTCCTCCTCCTCCTCCTCCTCCCCTCCTCCTCCTCCTCCTCCTCCTCCCTGCAAACCGGTCTCCCGTCTAGCCGTAGTGATGCAGTGGTTAGAATGCAGTATTGTAGGCTAACTACCCACTGCCAACAATTCGATCTTGACCAGCTCAAGGTTGACTCAGCTTTCCATCCTTCCGAGGTCAGTAAAATGAGGACCCAGATTGTTGGGGGCAAGATGCTGACTCTGTAAACCACTCAGAGAGGGCTGGAAAGCACTGTGCAGCAGTATATAAGTCTAAGGGCTATTGCTATTGTTATTGTTCTTCCTTTTCCCCTTAATTTCTTCCTTCCTTCTTTTCTTCCTTCCATCCATCCATGTATCCATCCATGTATCCATCCATCCATCCATCCATCCATCCATCCATCCATCCATCCATCCATCCATCCATCCATCCATCCATGGTGTGCAGTGGTTAGAATATAGCATTGCAGGCTAATTCTGCTCACTGTCAGCAGTTCGATCCTGACCGGCTCAAGCTGGACTCAACCTTCCATCCGTAAAATGAGAACCCAGTTTGTTGGGGGCAAGTTGCTGACTCTGTAAACTGCTTAGAGAGGGCTGTAAAGCACTGTGAAGCTGTATATAAGTCTAAGAGCTATTGCTATTGTTAGCATTGATGATGTTACCTAGTTGGGTCATGAAACATCTGCAAACAACCAAGCTCAGAGAGCACAAAAGACCTCACCGTTCAACTCTGAGCTACAAATATTGTCTCCTATTAGTTTCATATATTTTTATTTATTTCTTTTATATATCACTAGCATTTCTACGCTGCTCCATCCCAACCGGCCTTGAGCATTAGTCCAGCCCTGCTTACACCCTCCACTCATGGGTGCCCACAATGACTATTTTACAGCAATCCTTGTCCAGCATTATTCACTCTTTGGTTCTGAAGTTTCCCTGATCATTTTTTAAAAAAATAAAAACTCCCTGGTTCCTTAGGGATAGAGTTGGGTTCTAACTTACCTCGCTGCCGGTTCACTTCCTTCCGTGCCGCGTCGTTGTGCCTCATGGGCGCGCGCATGCGCATGCGCAGTGGCAAAAAAAAATTCAAAAAAAAAAGCCAAAAACAAGATGGCGACTGCATGCACACTGCCGGAAACTTGGCTTCTGCGCATGTGCAGAAGAAAAAAAAACCAGGAAAATTTTTTTAAAAAAAAATCTAAAAAAAAAATCCAAAAAAGTTCAAAAAAAAAAAAAAAGGATGGTGGCACCCACGGACCGGCACCGACCGAACCGGTTCCGTGAGGTCATCGTGATGTCACCAGCAGGTCGCTACAAGTTCGGGCAAACCGGTCCGAACCGGGTGGAACCCACCTCTGCTTAGGGACTCCTTTGAGTTAGGAGCTGAGGTGGTGCAGTGGTTAAAGAGCAGCACTGCAGTTCAGCAGTTCAGCTGTTCAAATCTCACTAGGCTCAAGGTTGACTCAGCCTTCCATCCTTCCGAGGTGGGTAAAATGAGGACCCAGATTGTTGGGGGCAATATGCTGAACTCTGTAAAGCGCTTAGAGAGGGCTGTAAAGCACTATGAAGCGGTATATAAGTCTAAGTGCTATTGCTAGTGCTATTGAGAACTAAAGAGCTGGTTTGCACTGCAATGCAATAAATTTCAAAGGCTGCTTTTGCTGTCCACCAGCATTATCCTTACTTTATTTCCCCAGAATGTCCGCTAGGCCTTACATGGAGGTGGAGGAACCCCAGCCCTCACAGGAAAAAACAAAACCCATGGGTAGCCTTTATTGATCATCAACTTGTTTTCTGCAGTGGCCAGATATGCAAAAATCAACACCTGGGCTGCTATCAGTCCTGGAGGAAAATAAATAAATAAAATAAATCCATGCAATGACTTTATGTGAATGGAATTCTGATATAGTGCTATTTCACACCTGGCTGCTCTTCAAAATTCTTTTGGACACATATGAGTTGACTTTGCCAACGGCATGCTTGCGTCGGTGGGAGCTGCTGCTGATTTGGCTCGTATCTTGTAGACTTTAAATATAGAAGCACCCCCTTCCAGCCCCTCCACACCGTTTTTCTTGGCTTATATACCAACTGTCCCTGGAACCTGGTCTTTAGGTCTTGCAGCCCTTTGCTTGGCTGAGGATCAAGCTAACATCTGGATCTCTCTCTCTCACTGTCTCTGTGTCTCTCTCTGTCTCTGTGTCTCTCTGTCTCTCTCGCTGTCTCTCTCGCTGTCTCTGTGTCTCTCTCTGTCTCTGTCTCTGTCTCTCTCTCTCTCTGTCTCTCTCTCTCTGTCTCTGTGTCTCTCTGTGTGTCTCTCTCTCTGCCTCTCTGTCTCTGTCTCTGTCTCTGTCTCTCTCTGTCTCTGTCTCTGTCTCTCTGTCTCTCTCTCTGTCTGTCTGTCTGTCTGTCTGTCTGTCTGTCTGTCTGTCTCTGTCTCTCTGTCTCTCTCTCTCTCTCTTCCTTCTGCACAGTTGCTCCCTCAGTTCACGAGCAACAGTGCCTGGGGTTATATTTGATTAGAACCGAAAGCTGCCATTCCTTTCATTCAGTTTGTGTTTCAATCAATGCTCAGACTCTGAACACAACTTTGCAAAACGGGTGGTTAAAGAATTTGCCCTGAATCAAAACTTGACGTTAAGACTCCAGAAAAAGTGCAGAGTAGAGCAACCAGGATGATTAGGGGACTGCAGGCTAAAACATCTAAAGAACCGTTGCAGGAACTGGGCATGGCTAGTCTAGGGAAGAGAAGGACCAGGGGAGACATTATTGCAGTGTTCCAATATTTGTCATAGAGAGGAGGGGGTCAAGCTATTCTCCAAAGCACCTGAAGGCCAGACAAGGAATAATGGATGGAAACTGATCAAGAAGAGATTCAACCTGGAAATAAGGGGAAAAAAATTGAAAATGAGAGCAATCCACCACTGGAACAGCTTGCCTTCGGAAGGGTTTCATCACTGGAAGCTTTCAAGAAGAGATTGGACTGCCATCTGTCAGAAATGGTGTAGGGATCAGGGGTGGGATTCAGCCATGTTGTACCAGTTCGGGCGAACCGGATGCTAATTTTACATCTGGTTTGCCGAACTAGTAGTTGCAAGAACTAGCTGACCCCACCTGCCCCTCCCCTCCCCTCCCAGGAGACTCCATGCAGCTCATTTTGGATGCCAGGTAAGTGCAGGGCCCATGCAGAGGCTCTGGGAGGGTGAAAAATGGGCCTCCCGGAAGTTCCAGAAGTCCAGAAATGGCCCCGTTTCTGGCCTCTGGAGGGCCTCCGGAGCCCGGGGGAGGCCATTTTCATCCTCCCGGAGGCTCGAGGAAAGCCTCCAGAGCCTGGGGAGGGCGAAAATGCCCCCCCATTGTGATGCAGGAGGCCGAGTAGGCCACGCCCACCCAGCAACCAGGCAGAGAACCGGTTGTTAAAAATTTTCAATGTCACCCCTATGTAGGGTCTCCTGCTTGGGTGGGTGGGAGTTTGGACTAGATGACCTACCAGGTCCCTTCCAACTCTGTTAATCTGTAAACTATACTCAAGAGAGTTCATACTTCTTCTGGATTCCGTCTTGGGTCCACACAAGAAGCTTTAGCAAGGCTCACTTAACACGCACCTGGCTTAAGCAATGGAATTTGACAGAGCCGAGGTGGCGCAGTGGTTAAAGTGCAGCACTGCAGTTCAGCAGTTCAGCAGTTCAAATCTCACCGGCTCAAGGTTGACTCAGCCTTCCATCCTTCCGAGGTGGGTAAAATGAGGACCCAGATTGTTGGGGGCGATAGGCTGACTCTGTAAACCGCTTAGAGAGGGCTGGAAAGCACTATGAAGCGGTATATAAGTCTAAGTGCTATTGCTATAGTGCTATTGCTAATTTCTGGTCCCAGTTGCGGACTCCCAGTATTCCTGACATTGAACATTGTGACTTCTGTAGGAAAGACAGAATCGCAGCGTATTCCGAAAGACGCCTGGTTTCGCTTTAAATAACATGCTAAATAGCTACAAGCAACAGTCCCAACGTGGCTGACATCTCTGAGCTTTTTCACATTAATTTCCCCCTGAAGCCAGACAGACAATCATTGTTTCGGTCAACGTCTCACTGGATATAATCAAACTGGGAAAAATCTAACTCAGCTCGCTTAGGGATGGAGAGCGAGGGGAGGAGGGGGGGAAAGATTATAATTCAGTTTGTGTTTTGTGGAGAGCTTTTTTTTTAAATTCTCACATTCCAATTCCTGCAGGTGGGAAGACAGCTTGTTTCCCTCCCTAGATATTACAATGCCGTTCTCAGCACAACAGCCAGCGTGAAAACCATCAGGAGCTACGAAATACACATGAAAACGGCCCAAAAATTCTTGTGCAGTTTTTTTTAAATAAAAAAAGAGAAAGAACTGCAATGTATAGTGACAGGCGGAACAAAATGAAACAACATTAGAAACAAAGACGTTCCTTGGGAGAACAGTGGCTTTTAGGATATCGATCTGGAAACCTGATATGTTCTCCTGACATTTTTTTTTTAAAAATAATCTTTATTAATTATCGTATTTTTCGGAGTATAAGACGCACCTTTTTACCCCCCAAAAGAGGGTGAAAACTTGGGTGCGTCTTATACACCGAATGCAGCCCCACCCACCCAGCCACCCCCACCCTTTGGCCTCTGTCTTCCAGCAATTTACCTGCTTGCAGCAAAGAGGGAAGAGCCTGTTAAGACAAGCAAGTCCTTAGCAGCTTCCCGACCTACAACTGATTAGGTTTGCCACATGGGAAAATGAAAGTAAAACTAACTACAAAGAGGCAAATAGCTGGGAGAGATACCCAGATTTTTATTTTTTGCTGAACTGGATGAAAGTGGGTAAGTGAATAACTATAAATGTCTGTAGAATGTTCAAATTATTAGACTTATTTTTTAAAGACTGCTTTATTATTGTTCTAGAGCCAGGGGTCTCCAACCTTGGCAACTTTAAGACTTGTGGACTTCAACTCCCAGAATTCAACAGCCAGCTTTGTTAGCTTTGCTGGCTGTGGAATTCTGGGAGTTGAAGTCCACAAGTCTTAAAGTTGCCAAGGTTGGAGATCCCCGTAAATCTAGACAACTTAACAAAATAAAGAAGCTTTTTAAAATAAATGCTTGCTTTGAAGAGGCCCAGTGCTATTGTATCTTCTTTTAAATAATAGAGAATAATGTATACTTCCAGAAATTTTAATTAATTTTAACAGCTCTGTACAAGTATAGTATGAAATGTAACAGTGTCCTGTTTAGTATTAGAGTTTAGTTACCTTGGAGTAGATCTATTTAAATAATTGGGAAGAGTTAGTGTGACTACATTTAAGAAAACTTTCTGGCATAATGTACATTTCTCTAATTCTTTGCTATTTCTATGGGTCAGGCACACATGCACAGAAATACACAGCAAACAGTGTATATCATCTGTGCTGTTTGCTGTTTGCTGTTTGGCAAATTGCTTGGAGGCAGAGGCCTTTTTCCCTTGTTTTCCTCCCCCAAAACTAAGGTGCGTCTTATACTCCAAAAAATACGGGTATGTTAAAACAAACAAACAAACATACAAACAAACATAAAAACATGTATAAACATATCTATATACAAATAAAGTATCAAATATCTTTGAAAATAGAAAAAATTGAACATACATGTCAACCATCCCGTCGACACTATCCTTTTACAGCCTAGTGGTACAAAAACATGTTTATTCTATATAGTTATTGTTTACATCACTATCTTCCTTATATCTTCCAATATTTTCCTTATTCTTTTCTATTATTGTATTATATTCCGTCAGTTATCGTTACAATAAAACAATGTTTCCTTTTTCAACAACGGTTCTTTTGTTCAACTTGATTAATATTTTAAGACTTTGTAAAATTGTATATATATCCCCATAGTTTGTTCTGGTCTATGCAGAAAAGTAGACATTTGTTATTGTTTGTACTGTCTTAGTTTATGACATATAATTTTAGCAGTTTTTGATATTTGTTTTGGTTAAGCCGATTCTACCACCTGTCCCAAGTTTTATAGAATTCTGAATCGTCTTTTTCTTTCATTTCCTGAAATTTTCATTCTGAAGGTTTATTTATTTATTTATTTATTTATTTATTTATTTATTTATTTATTTATTTATTTATTTATTTATTTATTTATTTATTTATTTATTTATTTATTAAAATTTCTATGCCGCCCAACTCCCGGGGGACTCTGGGCGGCTAACAACAGGTATAGAAACATATAAGCAATAAAAGCAATTAAAAAAAATGTTAAAATACTATCAATATTTTAAAAAGAACTTTCATTCATACCCCGCCTGCCGGAAGAGCCAAGTTTTTATTGCTTTCCGGAAGGCCAGCAGGGTGGGGATGGTCCTGATCTCCAGGGGAAGCTGGTTCCACAGGGAGGGAGCTCCCACAGAGAAGGCCCTCCCCCTCGGCCCTGCCAACCGACATTGTTTGGTCGATGGGACCTGGAGGAGGCCGACTCTGTGGGCCCTGACCGGTCGTAGGGAGGTATGCGGCAGGATGCGGTCCCAAAGGTTGAAGGTTCATTCCTGGAAGTTGGAACCCAGGGCTGTAGACACCCTGCCCGTTGGCATGGAGTAATTATCTCACTTCTTCTTCTTCTCTCCCACTCAGGTCCAATTGACAAGGAATCTTCAGCTAAGATAAGGGAATGCAATGGTACTGATAGAGGAGAATATTGGTAGCTCATGGTTGAACTGTGGTGGGGTCCTTTGATTCTCTCTGAGCTGGGTTGGTTTTCTTGCAGACGTTTCATGACCCAACTAGGGAACATCATCAGTGCTAGAAGGAAGAGGGGTTTGCAGAGAGGAAGAGGAGGAGGATTGTAGAGTCCTTGGTGCCCTCTGACCTGGGTGGTTTCCTTGCAGACGTTTCATAACCCAACTAGGGAACATCATCAGTGCTAGGAGGAGGAGAAGGAGAAAGAGGAAGAGGAGGACTGTATGGTCCTTGGTGCCTTCTGAGCTGGGTGGTTTTCTTGCAGACATCTCATGACCCAACTAGGTAACATCATCAGTGCTAGAAGGAGTGAGGTTTGCAGAGGAGGAGGAGGACGACTGTGAGATCCTTGATGTTTTTTGAGCTTGGTGGTTTTATTGCAGATGTCTATAGGGAACATCATCAGTGCTAGAAGGAGAAAGAGGAGGAGGAGAAGGAGAAAGAGGAGGAGGAGGAGGAAGAGGAGGACTGTACGGTCCTTGGTGCTCTCTGAGCTTGGTGGTTTTCTTGCAGACATTTCATGATTCAAGTAGGTACCATCATCAGTGCTAAAAGGGAGTGGGATTTGTGGAGAGGAGGAGGAGGAGGAGGAGGAGGAGGAGGAGGAGGAGGAGGAGGAGGAGGAAGAGGAGGAGGATTGTGCGGTCCTTAGTGCTCTATGAGCTTGCAGACGTTTCATGACTAAACTTGGTAACATCATCAGTGAAATGCAAGTGGATTGCATGTGGCGTGTAGTTTTATTTCTGCTTGTAGGAATTTCCCTCCATATTAGACGCAGTGG
>JALIGW010000073.1:2511603-2519103 GCA_023053685.1 Diadophis punctatus similis | reverse complement strand
ACAAAATGTATAATACAAAAACGTACTTATTTAGGTGTGATTTCAACGAGGATATAGTCCATTCGGGGAAAGTTGTATAGCACTTTGGTATTTAAAATTACTTTATGCAATGTATCATTGCAGGCTTTCCCTGCTAACCTGAATGCAGTGATGATCTTTTGGGGTTTAGAGTCTTAGCTCAGAAGGTCATCAAGATTCAGTACCTTGGACAGTTCCACAATTCTTGCAGGTTAAATCTATACCTTTTTTGGGGTGGGGTGGACTTGGGTTTGCCTTTGTTTCTGTTTCAATCTCCTTGATGGGTTGGAATTTGTTATGAGAAGGCGTAGTAAGTAGACCAGAATGTCTTGCCTTTAAAATGTCAGAGAATCTCAGAGAACTGAGGTTTAGCTTTGAGGTTGGGACAATCTGTTAACTTTTTTAAAAAAAAATGGTAACACTAGCAACAGCACTTAGACTTATATACCGCTTCATAGTGCTTTACAGCCCTCTCTAAGCAGTTTAAAGAGTCCACATTTTGGCCCCAACAATATGGGTCCTCATTTTACCAATCTTGGCAGGAGGGAAGGCTGAGTCAACCTTGAGCCCGTCAGGATCGAACTACTGGCAGTGAGCAGTGAGTTAGCCTGCAATGCTGCATTCTAACCAATGCGCCACCACCAGTAGACGGATGGAAGGTCGAATTGTTTGCTTGTTAATAGATTTCTATAATCGTGATATTTTTAAAATGTTATATAAAGCAATTTTGCAAATATAGATGCAGAAGCTTATAGATTGTGGACCTGTTTTGCAATGCAGGGGGACAATTGTTGTCGCTGGAATATATTTTGGGAGTATTTTGTATGTATGCTTGATATTTTATTTGAGACACTATTTTTCTTTTCTTTTTTCTGTTTTGCATTGCAATTATTTTTCTTTGTTTTTCATGATCTTGTATTTTAACCTTGGAAATAAATAAACATCCGTATTAAAAAAAATAAACTGTCAGAGAATATATAAACATCTTTGGAAACCTCTATTGATGAAAGATAAGATCTTCCTTATATTTTAGGGGCGCCTGGCCTCCGATCCATCTTTAGGCATTCCTCTAATTCTTTCTCCTTAACCTTGATCTCCATTGTGAATGGGAATATTATTCCTGTAATTAGTCTTCATATCACATAATCATCTTAAGAAACACCATCTGAACACAATGCAAGCAACCTGCGAACTGAGAACGCTCATAATCATCCGTTGTGAGTCAGTTTCTCCCCCTCGTTTCTGATCGCATGCAAATGAAGCAGCATATTAATTAGGATTAAAAAAAATTTTTTTTTGACTTGCATTCCACACAAGAAAGGGTCTCTGTGGGAAGGTGCAAATCAGAGCTGTCCTGCTTTGAGAAAATTTGAATGTTTTACCAACCATGTAAGAGGGAGGGTTTTCCCTGTAAAATCCTCAGATCATCATCATCTTCATCATTTAACGACCCCACAATCCCTTGTGGGGTGGAGTCTGGGCAACTGAATGGAACTAGCAGAGCGTTTTAATGGCCGGATGCCCTTCCTGTCGCCAATGTGGAGCTTTGTTCGGCAGATATATTCTCATTGTGCCCAGACAGAGAAATACTGCCTCCTGATTGTGAGGCAAGAGCTGCACCTCTAGGCCACCGAACCACTCTTGTAAAATCCTCAGATGGTTCTTCAAATTTGACTTTGGGTGTTTCTCCTGGATTCCTTAGATCAGAGGTCCCCACCCTCCGGGCCGTGGCCTATTCACAACTGGGTTGTGGATCGACGCACACACGTGCGTGCCAGTAATGGGTTTCACTTACCTTTGCTACCAGTTTGGAAATGTGCGTGCGCATGTGCATATCGTCCATGATGACATCTGGGCAGGTGGGCGGAACCTGCTATTGCAGCCGCTACTGGTTCGGCCAAACCAGGGCGAACCAGTAGCAACCCACCACTGGTGCATGCACAGCTCAACTTGTGCAATCAGTGGGCCAGTGTGCACACACATGTGCATGTAGCTCAAGACTTGCAGTCCATTTCCTCTGGTTTTGTGTCTCTAGTGTCTATGGAGCTCTGAATTCAAATTCTTTTTTTAATTAATTTTTTATTAATTACATTTCTTAGTGCTTAATAAACATCGTGTTGTCTGGGTATTTAATTTGCTTAACAGTACATATTGCATTCTTAATCTCCACCCCTTTTTTTCCAACCACTGATAAAATAGATTCCATGTTTGATAATATTCTGTATCTTCTTTCTGTTTCATTTTTAATGTCGGTCTGTCCATTTCTGCACACTCTAGTACAGTGATGGCGAACCTTTTTTTGCTCGGGTGCCAACACCCATAATGCAATTACCCTCTCCCGCGCGCATGTGCACACAATCCCCCCCACACACATGCGCGCAGGCCTCACTGAAGCATCCGGATTTCCTGTAGGCCCGTTGGGCCCTTTTTTGCCCTCCCCAGGCTTCAGGAAAGCCTCCGGAGCCTGTGGATGGCAAAAAATGGCCCAATGGCCTACCGGAAGTTCGGAAATGAACTTTCGGTAGGCCTGTTGTGCCGTTTTTCACCCCCCCAGGCTTCAGGAAAGCCTCCTGAAGCTCTGGGAGGGCAAAAACAGCCTCCCCCGCCCTCTGGAAGGCTGAAAATCAGCTGGCCAACGTGCACATGCATGCTGGAGCTGACATAGGGCAATGCCTCACGTGCCCTCAGATATCGCTCCACGTGCCACCTGTGGCACACGTGCCATAGGTTCGCCATCACGGCTCTAGTACCTTCTTAATTATTTCTTCATCTCGTGGTGTTTCTTCATTTTTCCAGCATTGCGCAAATACAATCCTCGCTGCTGTCAAGACATGCAATATTAAATGCATACTTTTCTTATCAGGTTTACCTGATATTATACCTAATAAAAACAGTTCCGGGTTAGGGTTCGAATCCTTTTTAAGTGTAAAGCTGATTGAGTTTCAATCCAGAGTCCTGTATTTGACACGGGCAGCCACAAAAATTGAAGGAGGAGGAGGAGGAAGGAGAAGAGGAAGAAGAAAATTTGGAGAATCCTTCTGTGAAACATTCCTCTTTAGCATGCCGTAAAACTGATGCTTGTACCAGTTCTGGCATAATTAGGGGGAAAAAATATGCGCTGGCTTAATTGCATGGAGGCAATTAAAAGAAATAACGCAGCATTTCTCATCCTGCCGAGCCCTGATAAACGTCGGCCTGGGTTGTTTTTTTTTTTGTCTTTCGGTCCCCACCTTCCTTGAACCGAACTGTGCATTCAAGTGGAAGGGGGGGGGGAAGGAAAGATGGGAGGGTGCTTGTAATTTAAAAAAGAGGCAATTTACACCAGCGTAGAGTTTGCCTCCGCCATGCCGTCACTCATTAATCACTCTGTTAAACATAATAGCCATTCTTGTCTGCAGGCCGTTAATCATGTTGTGAATGCACTTATCAGGACATATTAGAAATACAATACAAGACTTTTCTAACACGGAGTTGGATGCAATTACTGCAATCAGGCGACATTTAACTATTGTCTTATCGTGCTGCTGGGATGGGGAGGGAGGGAGTTTTGGAAGCCTTTTTAAAAAAGAGAGAGAGAAGGAAAGGGGGAAAAATTAACCTAGCACTAGAGGAATTCCAATGGGAAAGGGAGGGTTTAATACTGACTGGGCTAATGACCATCGTGGGTGGTTGAGCGTAGTCCAACATTGGACTCTCCATAGGGGCGGGTTCCTAATTTTTTTTACTACCACTCTGTGGGTGTGGCTTATTTTGTAGGTGTGGCTTGCCAGCCATGTGACCAGGTGGGCGTGGCTTGCCAGCCATGTGACCAGGTGGGCGTGGCTTCTCAGACTGCTGAAGGGAGGGGAACTGAGACAAGTCCTGCCGCCCATTCCCCCTCCCCTCAGCAGCTCGAGAAGCCTCGAACGTGCGAAAATGCCTGGGATCATCATCGCGTGTTCGTGGCTTCTCAGACTGCTGAAGGGAGGGGAACTGAGACAAGTCCTGCCGCCCATTCCCCCTCCCCTCAGCAGCTCGAGAAGCCTCAAATGTGCAAAAATGCCTGGGATCATCACCAGCGTTTGTGGCTTCTCGGACTGCTGAAGGGAGGGGAATGGAGATAGCTCCTGCCGCCCGTTCTTTCAGCGTCTCACGCGCTCCCTCAGCCATCCTCCCCTGCTTGGACTCACTGTGGGGTAGGAAGGCAGCGCATGCGCAGTGCCGGAAGCTCAGCTTCTGGGCATGTGCAGAAGAAATTTTTTTAAAAAAATTTAATTTTTTTTAAAAAAATGGCAGCACTTAGGCACTGGCAACCGACCACACCGGTACTGTGACGTCACCAGCGAGCCGCTACCGATGCTATAGAGTGGACCGCACTGGTAGGAACCCACCACTGACTCTCCAGCAACGGAAGGCAGAATCAGCTGCAGAAATCCACCTTCAAGTGGGAAAACCCATAATGCTGGGAGGGAGCCAAGGTTTTGCACCTTGCAAACCCCAGGGGCAGAATCTGAAAACTTGAGCAGATAGGAAGGTGCCTGTTCTGACCCAGCTCCCCAAACATGACAAACCCTTTGAAGTGAACTCAAAGATCCCTTAGGAGTGTTGGCTAAAAGTGTCTCGCTCACCACAGGCTAACTAGTTCATCTGGCCGGAAGATCAATAGTTGTCTGCCACATCTATTCATCTCCGCCCCTGTCACGGTGTGAATATTGTCCGTTGTATGTCTATGCAGGGTGATGCACCCTATTCTAATATTATGGTATATTCCAATAAGCAGAACACGTGATATGATGAGTGCGCATGTCCACATTCCTGATCCACCATTAATCACTTTTGACTTGGCTCTTGACCGGAACGGTCGCGTTTTCTTAGCAAAAATGTAATTATTCAGGATTTATTGTTTTTGTACCGAAATAAATATTTCTATTAGACTTTTAATCTCGACTTTATTTCTAACTGTCTGAATTCCAAGCAAAGATCCAAATTGCTTCTATGAGATATTATTCTCATCCCAACAGCCCCCTGCCTTTTATCCCCAGAGCTAGGGTGGGGCTTCGCTAGCAGTGGTGGCTCTTCCGTCCCAAGGACCGTCCCATAGATTTCCACTGCTCTCCTCTCCTCTGCCTTCTGTGCATCCGCATGTCAGGCACTGGACCCAGCTGTTCCTCCTCTTCCTCATCAGCCACCTCCAGAACTGGGGGCTGTTGACTCTCCATCTGAGGACTGACGGCCGGCCCAGGCTCCAACTCTGTCTCTCTCTCTGCCAGCTCCATTCCTTCTTCCCCCTCGGAGCTCCAGGGTTGCCTTGATGCTGACCCTGACTCCCACGCCTCCTCCTCCTCTGATTCGGCTGCTAGAAGGGCCGGTGGCTGACAGGCTACAACAGTACCATTCTAGCAAGATCTAGAATGCTAGCTACTTAGGGTGGACGCCCATTTTGTCTTCTCCAAGTTGGAAATGCTTGCTTCTCTCCATTTTTTTTTGTCCTGAAGAAAAACTGAAGAGAAGCAAGCATCTCCAACTTACAGACGGCAAAATGGGCGTCCACCATAACTAGCTAGTAACTGTACCATTCTGCTACTTGAACTGCTGTACCTTCACAAACTGCTGCCTGCCCTTGCCATGTTCCTCTTCCCTTCCCATCCTGTTTTCCTCATTTGTCATGGTTTCTAGATCATAAGTAGTGGCCAAGACGATTATACCACATGGGTAGGATGATGTCACATCTGCAGCCAGCAGCCAGCTCTCTAATTTCCGAAGTAGATCCACAAGAGGAGAATGTGTTTCCAGGTTTTTACATTAGTTTCCTGCTCCAAAATATTGTTCCAGGGACCAGTAGCTCAGGCAAGAAGGGGCTTGGAGTTTCACGTGGACTAGAAACCTTCCATTGCTCACCCTTATTCTTACTGATGGAAGAGCGAGATTGGATTGCTTGGGCTTGCAAACTTTCTAGAGGGCTAGGAAGGAGAAAGAGCAGAGCCAATGTTTTCAGATTTTCTTTTGAGGTTTTGGGTACGGGGTGGGGTGGGGTGCAAGATTTACATAGTTATGGAAGTAATTTGCATTATTTTTGTTCTGACCTAGGCTTCCTGATAAATCATAAAACACAAACGTAGTCCCCCAAAACCTCTTTTTAGCAATAGCAATAGCAATAGCACTTAGACTTATATACCGCTTCATAGTGCTTTAAAGCCCTCTCTAAGCAGTTTACAGAGTTCAGCATATTGCCCCCAACAATCTGGGTCCTCATTTTACCTACCTCAGAAGGATGGAAGGCTGAGTCAACCTTGAGCCTGGTGAGATTTGAACAGCTGAACTGCAGCTAGCAGTCAGCTGAAGTAGCCTGCAATGCTGCACTCTAACCATTGCGCCACCTCGGCTCGTTTTTATTTCAACGGCTGTGAATTATGTTCATTCCCAGCGTAATAAGTGCCGAACAATGTTAATTAGTCCGACAGAAGTCTGCCACAGACTTTCAGAAGAAGGCTGATAAGCACTAACCTTTATCTCTTTTGACACGCTGCCAAAGACCTAATTGGCAAGGAGATTTGCAAGGCCTTAAACAGAACACGGAGTCAGAACGGAGCTGCTGAGTTACACCGATCAGAATTGAACCAAGTTGCTTCCTGCAACGAGCACATCTGTTTACCCCTCTTTTATGCCCTATGGGAGGGGCCAATCATCTCCAAGCCTTACTCCCGAGTAGTCCGTTTCTTCCTCAACTGTTCTTGCCTTCTGGCAGCTCTGCGCATGCACGCATTGGGAACAGGCTCCCCTTGTTCCTCTGCCTTGCTCATGTCAGCCTCTGGAGGTTCTGGAGTCAGCACAGACCTCCCAGATGGCCCGGGCTGGATCCCTGCCTCTGGCACCGAGCCTTCTCCAGACTCCAGGCCTGGCCCATGGTCCTCCCCAGCCTCCTCGTTGTCCGACTCTGCTGCCAGCTCCGCAGGCCGCTGGTGGACTACAACAATTTTTGCCCTGCCCATACATGCCACCCGATATCAGCCTGTTGATTCTCAAAGATCGAGGAGGCCGCCGACAGGTTCCAGGACGTTTGCAAGCAGCCCTCGGCTGTGTCTTGCACGTTCTTGATCGATCGCTACGTGAAAAAAAATTGCTGGCTTTCTGCTTCCTTCCCCTCTCCCGTGTCCTCCCGAGGACCCTTCAGCCTTTTCCTGCCTTGTCTATAATTGGCACAACAACACCTCCATTCAGGAAAACCACCTGGCCCCACAATTCTCTCGTCAGAGACAACCGACCCTGGGTGGTTCAAAAAACCACACCGAACACCGCCACACGCATCTCCGCTGTGCAAAGATCCGGGCCTCGAGAGAGCTTTGTTTGGCGACAAGCTCTAAGGCTCCCCGTTGAATATTTCTGACCCGAATTTCAGCGCTTCTCTTCTTTCGATGCAAATTTGCAAGGTTAGCGTCTTCACAACAAAGCCAAGGCACTTCGCCCGGCGGTTCCATTTACGTAAGCGGTTGCTGTAATAACCGA
>JALIGW010000073.1:2426603-2506603 GCA_023053685.1 Diadophis punctatus similis | reverse complement strand
CTGGTTTTTCATACTCAGCTTGCAAAGAGGCAGACAGTGAGCTATTCCTTTTCCCGGATGTGGCATTCTTTCCAGACATGGCTGAGAATACTTGGTACCTGCCAGTCTGCAAAAAGTTGTAGGCTGCTGTGGGCTCTTCCAGAAAGAAATAGTGTTACGCCCACAGAGTTGTCACCAGCAGGACAAGCTTTGAACGCCACATTGTTTGAATCTCTCTGTTTCTTGCTGGGTGCAATTTTCTATTCCGGCTGCCGTTGCGATCCCGACAAAGACACACACACACAGGTTTTTCAAAAGCCAGATTTGTAAGTGTTCGAGAGTGGTATAGGCCAGGGGTCAGCAACCCGCGGCTCTGGAGCCGCATGTGGCTCTTCCATCCCTCTGCTGCAGCTCCCTATGGCTGGTCGGCTCCACAATTGATAAGGCTTTTGGTTAGGACAGGTAGAGGAAAAAGGATGCCGCGCTAAGAGGAGACTATGATGGAGGAACTGGACTTCCGGTTGGCTCCAGAATTGAACGGGAGGCTTTTGGTTAGGATCTTTGTGGCTCTTTGAGTGTTTAAGGTTGCCGACCCCTGGTATAGGCCAATACTATCTTTCTTGGGTTTACGCCCATTTTTGGAGGCACTCGATGTGCGTTGTTCCTCCCACTCCCTCCTGAATGCCTTTGCAATGGTTTGCCTTGATGACTCCAAGTTTTGTCAAAATTCTTAACAACTCTGCAGAAATTTTCGGAGGGTGGGGGGAGGGCGAAAAGTTACAACCGAACATCTGATTTTATGGCTGGGCTTTGTTTGGGGAGCTGCTCACTCAAGGCTGCGGGGAAGCAATAAAGCGAAGTGGCACTTTTTATTATCCCACCCCCTCCACCCCACCCCCTCCACCGAAAGAAATATGTCTAATGAATGTCTCATGTCTGAAACACTGGATAGGATTTATCAAAGGGAGTCAGTAATTACCAAATTGAGAGAATCATGAATCGCTTTTCTAAATTTGAAAAGCGCATCAAGAATAGATCAGGAGCAGGCGAAATTAATAGTTACGAACTCATTTCCATAGAAATGGACTTATTAGCAAGCATGCCAGCTGCCTGAAATTATAAGGCCTTATCCTATCGCTTGGAAGGAATAATGGGCCCGGGCGCACGTGGAGATTTCGGTTCTTTATCCCCACCAAAGTTTTGTCTTCTTCCTTCTTCTTCTTTTTTTCCAAAAGGACACTTGGATTCTGCTAAGTTTGCAGAAGAGGGTGGGTGGAGGAGGAGTTCCGTGATTAGCAAAAATGCTTTGCAAGACTTTTTTGAATAGACGGAGCATGCTTTTGACCCAACACTCAGAGTAACAGGTTGGGTTTTTTTTCCCCTGGTTTGGTGGGCGGAGCTACTGGAAGCCCATTTATTTAGAATATTTACTCTAGCTCAGAGAAAGCTCACAACACTTTTCTTTTTTACAATGGAACTATTTTTGCAAAGCAAAGATCAGGGTTCCAAGTAATAGATCCATTGCAACCAAAAACTCCGAGGCAGGTGGATTCCTCAAAAACCCGCTTTATTGGATATATCCTATTGTGGTCGGTCCACAGCAAGATTTGCATGATACATGTAAAGGGACGTCTTCCAATATTTGAGAGGCTGTCACAGAGAAAAGGGGGTCAACCTATTTTCCAAAGCACCTGAAGGCAGAACAAGAAACAATGGATGGAAACTAATCAAGGAGAGAAACAACCTAGAACTAAGGAGGAATTTCCTAACAGTGAGGACAATTAATCATTGGAACTTGCCTCCAGAAGTTGTGGATGCTCTAATACTGGGAGTTTTGGGAGGCTGGACAACTATTTGTCCGAAATGGCATAGGGTCCCCTGCTTGAGCAAGAGGTTGGAGCAGAAGACCTCCAAGGTCCCTTCCAACCAGGGGTGAAATGCTCCCAGTTCGGGCATGCCTGTCGGTCGTCGGAAATCCCGTCGCAAAGACAGCGCGAGGCTCCGTCCACCCCCCCGGACGCCGCCATTTGGGTTCTTTTACCCTCTGCACATGCACGGAACGCTTTGCACATGCGCAGAGGGTAAAAGAACCCAAATGGCGGTGTCCGGGTGGGTGGGTGGAGCCTCGCACTGCCTTCGGGGCTGGCTCTCTGACAACCGACAGGCACGCCCGAACCGGGAGCATTCCACCCCTGCTTCCAACCCTGTTATTGTGTTATTCTGTTCTGTTATTCTGCTAAGAATTCTTTACTAGCTAGAAGGTATACATTGAAGCTGACAGCTCTTCTGATGTTGTGCTGTTCTCGCAAGAAAAATCAAACACTGCATATGAGGTCGAAGTAGGGTTTTCTGGGAAGAAGGCAATAGAGAAGGCAAAAGAAACAGGACCCTGGAGAGCTCCAACAGAGTGAGTTGTTCCCCTATTACGCTGCAGAAGAGATTTGTCAAACTGGTGGCCCGTGGGCTGGATATGTCATAGCAATAGCACTTAGACTTATATACCGTTTCATAGTGCTTTACAGCCCTCTCTAAGCGGTTTACAGAGTTCAGCATATTGCCCCCAACAATCTGGGTCCTCATTTTACCCACCTCGGAAGGATGGAAGGCTGAGTCAACCTTGAGCCGGTGAGATTTGAACAGCTGAACTGCTGAACTAGCAGTAGCCTGCAGTGCTGCATTTAACCACTGCACCATCTCGGCTCTTGCGCAGACCACGCTCCGCAAAGGCAAAAAACATCGCGATACATCATGATATGTCCCGTGACGGGATCAAGTTTGACACCCCTGCTGTAGAAGGAAGCTGTGGCTCAGCCTTTGGTGTTTCAGCTACCCTACACTTGAAGAAGTTGTCTGTTCTCACGAGGGTGTGAATTGGCCCAAATGTGATTTGAATCTCGTGTCAAGGTTCCAAGTGACGAACCCAACCAAAGTAAGCCCGGCCGAGACAATCCAATCTCTTAATGCAAAACTTTATTGAGTACATCATTTCAGCACCGATGAAGGCAAAACCAGATCTGGCTATTTCCCGCGCAAACCCACACAGTTAAAGTTCAGGTTATGCCCCTCTCCAATTAGAGCAGGTCACATTGTCCAACTGAGTCTCCTTGTATTGTTGTGAGAAAGTCTTTCTGGCTCTAATAAACACCTGATGAAACGTCCTTGGTTCTCACGCTTGGCATCTTGAGGTCTGAAACTTAAGTTCTATCCCCCCCACTGGTTCATTGCCAAGCTGAGAAGCGATAACAGCTTTGAAGCTTGACACCTTGATTCAATGTGATCTGACTCTTAAATGTTGACAGTTGAATTGATCATTGAATTGAAATCAGCTTGCTGATTTCATCCCGGAAGTTCATTTGATTCAGAGATGTGATCAAATTGCCTTTGAATTGAATCCCCACAGCTCATCTATGTCCAACCCACCTGTCCTGAAGTTCAATTAGTTGGGAAGGTTCTGTAGACTGGATTGGTTGGCCTTTCCTTGAAGTCTCATCCATGTCTTCTGCTGATGGACTCTCCTCCTCGTATGGCAGATGCTTCATTTGACAGTTTAGTTGACTTAGGGCCGGGGTCAGCAACCTGAGGCTCTGGAGCCGCATGTGGCCCTTTCATCCCTCTGCTGAGGCTCCCTGTCGCTCAAATATGCATCACAACTGTCAATGTGTGATTCCCGCTGGCACATGATTTATTATTTTATTTATTATTTATTTAGTGATATTTATATACCGCCTCCCAGTGCAGGCACTCTCTAAGCGGTTTACACCAGTAAGCAATGTATATTTATATTGCCCCCAACAATCTGGGTCCTCATTTTACCTACCTCGGAAGGATGGAAGGCTGAGTCAACCTTGAGCCGGTGAGATTTGAACCGCTGACCTGCGGATCACAGTCAGCTAAAGTGACCTGCAGTACTGCCTCTAACCGCTGCACCACCTCAGCTCTTTATTTAGAATAGAATAGAATAGAATAGAATTCTTTATTGGCCAAGTGTGATTGGACACACAAGGAATTTGTCTTTGGTGCATATGCTCTCAGTGTACATAAAAGAAAAGATACATTTGTCAAGAATGGTTGTCATAGGGTTCAAGTAAGCAATCAGGAAACAATCAATATGAATATAAATCATAAGGATACAAGCAACAAGTTACAGTCATACAGTCATAAGTGGGAGGAGATGGGTGATAGGAACGATGAGAAAAACTAATAGTAATAGTAATGCAGCCTTAGTGAATAGTTTGACAGTGGTGAGGGAATTATTTGTTTAGCAGAGTGATGGCGTTCGGGAAAAAACTGTTCTTGTGTCTAGTTGTCTTGGTGTGCAGTGCTCTATAGCGACGTTTTGAGGGTAGGAGTTGAAGCAGTTTATGTTTCAGGATGCGAGGGGTCAGTAAATATTTTCACGGCCCTCTTTTTGACTCGTGCAGTATACGGGTCCTCAATGGAAGGCAGGTTGGCAGCAATTGTTTTTTCTGCAAAAGTTCTAATTATCCTCTGAAGTCTCTGTCTGTCTTGTTGGGTTGCAGAACCAAACCAAACAGTTATAGAGGTGCAGATGACAGACTGAATAATTCCTCTGTAGAACTGTATCAGCAGCTCCTTGGGCAGTTTTATTATTTATTTATTATTTATTTGAGCTTCTCGACCCCCGGTAGGCCAACCATGGATAAATCCAAGAAAAAAAAAGTTTCAGAAGAAAACAGAACATTTAATTCAACTACATATGCTAGTTCTGTGGCCGCTCAGGAAATAGTCAGGCACGGGAAGGTTTTTGTGACTCCCGGTGTTTTCTTTTCTGTGGGAAACGGGTCCAAATGACTCTTTGAGTGTTTAAGGTTGCTGACCCCTGACTTAGGGGCAGTTGTGAGAGACAGAACAGGTTCCTGTTCTTCTTTCTCTGCTCCAATCAACCCAAAAAGATGATTTTCATCCTTTGTTCCTCTGACATACGCCAGGATGGCTCCGAACACACACTTTCAGCTTTTTGTGGATTGTAATAACATCTTTACTGGCATAAGAAGCTTTTTCTGTGTGCCATTCTTCACCTTCCTTGAACAGCAAAATAAAGGCAATTCCGTTTTCCCCCAATTTTTCCTTCTCTGGGTCACTCTTGAATTCAGGGGTTTTGCTGGGCTCCCAGGCAAGCTGGGTAATGGGCCTGACTTGAATTGACAGTTAATTACCTACCAAGCCAGAGATGGAAGAAGCTATCATTCTTAATACTCTAGGAAGGGCCTGAGTCAAGGGGTGATGGTTAGAGCTAAGGAGCCATTAAAAACAAACTGAGCTGCAGAGGGAAAGATAGAGAGGGAGGGATGAGGGAAGGGAGGAAGGAAGGAAGGAAGGAAGGAAGGAAGGAAGGAAGGAAGGAAGGAGAAAGGGAGAAGAAGGAAGGAGGGCATAGAGTACAAGAAGGAAGGAAGGAACAGAGAGAAGGAAGGAAGGAAGGAGAAGAAAGGGAGAAGAAGGAAGGAGGGCATAGAGTACAAGAAGGAAGGAAGGAAGGAACAGAAGGAAGGAAGGAAGGAGAAGAAAGGGAGAAGAAGGAAGGAGGGCATAGAGTACAAGAAGGAAGGAAGGAACGGAAGGAAGGAAGGAAGGAAGGAAGGAGAAGAAAGGGAGAAGAAGGAAGGAGGGCATAGAGTACAAGAAGGAAGGAAGGAAGGAAGGAAGGAAGGAAGGAGGAGAA
Source organism: Diadophis punctatus similis (assembly GCA_023053685.1). Taxonomy (NCBI): domain Eukaryota; kingdom Metazoa; phylum Chordata; class Lepidosauria; order Squamata; family Dipsadidae; genus Diadophis; species Diadophis punctatus. Next base: position 2,500,941 of record JALIGW010000073.1, on the reverse strand, counting down.
AGGGAGAAGAAGGAAGGAGGGCATAGAGTACAAGAAGGAAGGAACAGAAGGAAGGAAGGAAGGAAGGAAGGAGAAGAAAGGGAGAAGAAGGAAGGAGGGCATAGAGTACAAGAAGGAAGGAAGGAAAGAGAAGAAAGAGAGAAGAAGGAAGAAGGGAATAGAGTACAAGAAGGGTGGAAGGAAGGAGAAGAAAGGGAGAAGAAGGAAGGAGGGCATAGAGTACAAGAAGGAAGGAAGGAAGGAAAGAAGGAAGGAAGAAGGAGAGAAAAAAGGGAGGAAAGGATGGAGCATGAGGAAACAATGGAGGGAGGGATGGAAGAAGGAAGGAAAGAAAAGAAAGGGAGACAGAAGAAAGAATGATGGAATGGAGCATGAGGAGGGAAGGAAGGAAGGAAGGAAGAAGGAAGGAGAGGAAAAAAGAAGGGAGCATGAGGGAAGAAGGGAGGGAGGGAAGAAGGAAGGAAAAGAAAGGGAGACAGGAGAAAGAAAGAAGGAAGTAATGGAGCATGAGGAAGGAAGAAAGGAAGTTTGAGAAGTTTTTAGCACTTGTTTCTTATAGCCCCAACCTGGGAAACAATATGGAACAAAGATCACAAACTGGCTTCCCCCTTCCCTCTATGCTTGTGTGTTGTGGTTGGGGGATGTTGTGTCCCAGTTCCTGAACTCTTGGACTAAATGATCTGCCTGCAGAATAGGTGCATGGAAACGAGGGCCTCTGTTGGAAGAACTATCCCCATTTGTTCTTCAGTGGCCAAGGTTTCTCCCCCTAGGCCAGCTCAATGTGTGAATCACGTCTCTGGCTTAAAACAGAAGAGCAAGGTAGCTTATTCTCTAACACAATATCTAATTAGTAGAGAATTGCTCTGAGAGGTGAAAACAGCATTCCCACCCTTCCAGGAAAGAAAGAAAGAGAGAGGGGGGAGGAGAGAGGAGAGGAAAAGAGGAGGAAAAGAGACAGAGACAGAGAGACAGAGAGGGGGGAGAGGGAGGGAGGGAGAGAGAGAGAGAGAGAGAGAGAGAGAAAGAGAGAGTAGTGCGGCCCTTTTGTTCTAATATCTCTCTCTCTCTCTCTCTCTCTCTCTCTCTCTCTCTCTCTCTCTCTCTCTCTCTCTCTCTCTCTCTCTCTCTCTCTCTCTCTCTCTCTCTCCCCTCTCCCCCCTCTCCCCCCCTCTCTCTCTCTGTGTGTGTGTGTGTCTCTCTCTCTCTCTCTGTGTGTCTTTGTCTCTCTCTCTCTCTTGCCAGCAGTGCTTAGTGTGTGCAAATTGGCTGCAGAGGGAAAGAGAGAAGGGCACAGATAATACAGCACTTTAAAGCTGGAATCATCAGGAATGTATCGCTATTGTTCTTACTCAACTAGAGTCATCAAATGAGTATTGAAAAAAAATATGGAAAGCTTTTTCTCCTGATCTGGATCTCTTTGTATGCTGTTGGGAACAGCTTGTGATTTCAACTCTCTTCTGTGTCATGGCTGAGCTTATGGATGTGCTCTTGAAAAGAAAAAGTAACAGGGAAGCATCCTGAACACAGAGGTCTCCGTTTAAAGTGAGGTCTGGGGTGGGAGGAGAACTCACGGAATATTTCATTACCAAAATCTGGGACTTCTACATAATGACGACTTCTCGTTGATGATGTTCTACCAAGTCCATGTCAACTCATAGATGGACTTTCTCCAGGATAAGCTATCCTCAACTGTCCCTTCGGATCGTCTAGTGGGAAAACACCTCACCTCTTTAATTTACTTTGTTATAGACTCTTGAATTTGCCACTATAATAACCATGCTAGAGAGATATACTGTTATATTTCTCATTTTTCTCCTAATTGCGTTTCTAAAGCCATCATTTTGGGGAGCTTAACTTGATTTTCTCTCTCCTTTTCTCCACATTGTTGACCCAGATTGTTGGGGGCAATATACAGTAAATATACATTGCTTACTGGTGTAAACCACTTAGAGAGTGCTTGCACTGTGAGGCGGTATATAAATGTCACTAATAAATTGTCACGATGTGAATATTGCCAGTTGAGTGCCTCTGCAATATTTCTAGGTTTATTGTATTTTCTAATCAAGCAGACATGTGATATGTTTTACTGCGCATGTGTGCATTCCAGGAGTCTCCTCCTTCCTTCTTCTTCTCATCTGAGCCTCGCCCGAGGCAGACGTGAATTCTTAGCTGAGAAAATGTAGCTTATTTAAGGTTTATATTCTTTTGTTACTTTTGTACTGAAATAAATGACTTCAAGGAAGCAAGATCCTATATCACCTCTTTGATAGGAATAATTTCCTATCCGTCATAAATAAATAAAATGATACAGTAATAATAAATAAACAAACAAACAAATGGGCCTTTTATAAAATTCAGTCTCATGAACCGCGAGATGGGTGGCAAATAAATTAGATGATAGATAGATAGATAGATAGATAGATAGATAGATAGATAGATAGATAGATAGATAGATAGATAGATAGATAGATAGATAGATAGATAGATAGATAGATATGGATGGATGGATGGATGGATAATAGCAGTAGTGGGTTCTAAAACCCTTTGCTACCAGTTCGTGTGTGCGTGCGACCCTTCTATGCGTGCTCATAAGCTTCCCGGGCAGGTGGGCGGAGCCTGCTGCCGCCGGCAATACCGGTTCTTAGAATTGGGCCGAACCAGGAGCAACCCACCACTGGATAGTAGATAGATAGATAGATAGATAGATAGATAGATAGATAGATAGATAGATAGATAGATAGATAGATAGATAGATAGATAGATAGACAGACAGACAGACAGACAGACAGACAGACAGACAGACAGATACAGTACATAGATAGATAATAGATAGATAGATAAGAAGGAAGGAAGGAAGGAAGGAAGGAAGGAAGAAAGAAAGAAAGAAAGAAAGAAAGAAAGAAAGAAAGAAAGAAAGAAAGAAAGAAAGAAAGAAAGAAAGAAAGAAAGAAAGAAAGAAAGAAAGAAAGAAAGAAAGAAAGAAAGAAAGAAAGAAAGAAAGAGTACAGAAACAAATCCTACCTGAAGTTCCTATTGTCACCTTCTGTTTCTTTCCCCCGTCCCAGGATCAACATAACTTCTTATGAGATCTTTCAAATGGATTTCGAAATTGACAACAGCAGTGAGTTGGCTGGAGCCCAACAAATTACCTGGCAGGTCGAGTACCCTCGAGATGAGGCCACGAGTGAGCTGGTGGTCTCCGAGATCTTTGTCAGCCAATCCGTGTTCATGGGAATTGTTCCACTTGCGATGGTAAGAGTTTTGTTTTCCACAAAGTTTCCTTGTGAAGTTTCTGCCAATTTCCCTTCTAATGAGGCTACCTAGTTAGGAAATGGAACCAATTTTATTTATTTATTTATTTATTTATTTATTTTTGTCAAGTACGTGTTGGTAATATACATAGATATAACATTGTTTATATACATAAGATGGGTACTGATAAGCGGGAACATTAGGACAGGGACGGTAGGCACGCTGGTGCGCTTATGCACGCCCCTTACTGACCTCTTAGGAATCGGGTGAGGTCAACAGTGGACAGTCTAAGGGTAAAGTTTTTGGGGTTTGGTGACGAATTATAAGTTTACAGGGACAGAATTTCGAAAGGGTGAATTTCTTCATGGTTGGATCTCAGAACTATCAGACCCAACTGGCCAGACTAACAACAGCAACAGCAACAGCAACAGCAACAGCAACAACAACAGCAACAACAACAACAACAACAACAACAACAACAACAACAACAGTGATATGTTCCAATCTTTGGTTTTCAGGGAAAATGTGGTTGTAAGTCAAATCTAGACTCTTGGTCCACTTCATTTGGCACTTCGGACTTAGAGACAGACCCAAATGGATCTTCTTGGACAACCAGGAAGATTCACGAGCTTTTCATTCCCTCAACATTGTTCCTCTAGAGCAGGGGTGTCAAACTCGATTTCATTGAGGGCAGCATCAGGGTTGTGTTTGACCTCGGAGGGCTGGGGGCATGGCAATGGTGGGCGTGGCCATGGTGGGCATGGCTGGCGGTGGGCATGACACGGGATTCGTGTCGGGGGCACCTGTGGTGGCCAAGTGCTAAGGCAGGACTTCCTTCAGACCCTCCCACATTCTCTCTCTTTCCTTCTATTTTTCTTCCCTTCCTTCTAACTTTTCCTCCCTCCTTCAACTAATTTTCCTTATTTCCTTATTTCCTTATTTCCTTATTTCCTTATTTCCTTCCTTCCTTCCTTCCTTCCTTCCTTCCTTCCTTCCTTCCTTCCTTCCTTCCTTCTCTACTTCCTTCCTTCCTTCCTTCTCTAATTTTTCCTTCCCTCTTCATTCTCCTTTCTTCTTCCTTCCCCTCTTTCCTTCTTGTTCCTTCCTTGCTCTCTTCCCATCTTCCCTTCTTTGTCTTTGTCTTTCCTCTTTCCCTTTCTCCTTTCCTGTCCCTTCTTGCATGCTCAAATACAAAGGGAGAAACATTTCTCCTTTTTGTTCTGAGGGCTGCAGGAGGTCATTGCAGTCGAAAATGGGGCATGGGGCAGGGGGCACACATCCTCCCCAAGCTACGTTTTTGCTGGCAGAGGCACCACAGGTCGGTCCTTTGCTGTTTGCCCAGGCCGGCCCCGTGGGCTGGATCTAAGCACCCTGCGGGCTGGATCTGGCCCGCAGGCCTTGAGTTTTGACACCTCTGCTCTAGAGAGAGAGAACTTCTTGATGGTGAGGAATGTCAAAAGGAGGAATTCTTGTGACCCAGCACTATTTCCAGGGGCGGGTTCCTAATTTTTACTACCACTCTGTGGGCGTGGCTTATTTTGTGGGTGTGGCTTGCTGACCATGTGACTGGGTGGGCATGGCTTGCTGACCATGTGACTGGGTGGGCGTGGCTTCTCTGACTGCTGAAGGGAGGGGAACTGAGATAGGTCCTGCCGCCCATTCCCCCTCCCCTCAGCAGCTCGAGAAGCCTCAAACATGCGAAAATGCCTGGGATCATCACTGCGCGTTCGTGGCTTCTCGGACTGTTGAAGGGAGGGGAACGGAAATAGCTCCTGCCGCCCGTTCTTTCAGCGTCTCACGCGCTCCCTCAGCCATCCTCCCCTGCTTGGACTCACTGTGGGGTAGGAAAGCAGCGCATGCGCATGAGCAGTGCCGGAAGTTCGGCTTCTGGGCATGTGCAGAAGAAATTTTTTTAAAAAAAATTTAACATTTTTTTTTAATGGCAGCGCCCAGGCACCGGCCACTGACCGCACCGGTACTGTGACATCACCAGCGGGCCACTACCGGTGCTATAGAGTGGACCGTACCGGTAGGAACCCACCACTGACCATTTCCACAATGTCGGGGCAGGTGTCCTACAGGTGAATGGATAGAGGTTGTGAGAGTCGAATTGCAGTAGGGTTTCTATTGAGGGATTGAACCAAGCATAACGAAAGCAGTTTTATTAGAGATCAGCGTGGAAGTGAGAACCTGGCTTCCCGTGGCTTCGTAAGCTAGAAAATTGGCCCCATTATCTACACATTCAATTATCTTTCTGGAGAAGCAAGTCCTTTTGGCCGAGTCATCATCCATAATGTAGTCAGTGGGTTCTTGGCTGCTTTGTAGGAGGAGAGAGAAAGTGGTTTTTTTTAAGTGTTCCTGACACTCTGGATCCCTCACCTCACTTGGTTATTTTATTAAGCCCAATGAAAATGAATTGCCGTTCCATTTTGGGACCATTAGACCTCACATGCTAATCTGCGCACCAGATGTTGAAAGAATCAATTATTAGGGACAGTCGGCTGCCAAGGAAGAGAAGCAATGAAGTTGCCCAGGAACAGAGCAACAGACGTTTCCATCTCAAGCAAGGGTTGGCGTGCCAGCAAATGCTAATTGTCAGATGAACAAACGCAGCAACCTTGCATTCCAGAACAGTCAAGTGCAGAGTTTCTCGAAGTCTTTTCAACTTGGCATCTGGCATCTTCAAACATCAAGTGGCAGAATAGCAGAGTTGGAAGGGACCTTGGAGGTCTTCCCATCCAACCCCCTGCTCAAGCAGGAGGACCCCCCCCCACACCATTCCAGACAAATGGTCATCAATCTCTTCTTAAAAACCTCCAGTGACGGAGCACACACAACTTCTGCAGGCAACCCCTTTCACTGGTTAATTGTTCTCACTGTCAGGAAATTTCTCCTTAGTTCTAGGTTGCATCTCTCCTTGATTAGTTTCCATCCGTTGCTTCTTGTCCTGCCCTCAGGTGCTTTGGAGAATAGCTTGACTCCCTCTTCTTTGTGGCAGCCCCTCAAATATTGGAACACTGCTATCATGTCTCCCCTAGTTCCTTCTTTTCATTAAACTAGACCTACCCAGTTCCTGCAACTGTTCTTCATTTGTATCTTGTCCTTTTATGTACACTGAGAGCATATGCACCAAAGACAAATTCCTTGTATGTACAATCACACTTGGCCAATAAAGAATTCTATTCTATTCTATTCTATTCTATTCTATTCTATTCTATTCTATTCTATTCTATTCTATTCTATTCTATTCTATTCTATATTCTATTCCATTCCATTCCATTCCATTCCATTCTCTCTGCTTCTCCTCCCTTTCTTTTTCTTTTTCTCTTTCCTCTATTTTTCTATTCTATTCTATTCTATTCTATTCTATTCTATTCTATTCTATTCTATTCTATTCTATTCTATTCTATTCTATATTCTATATTCTATATTCTTCTATACCGTATTTTCTATTCTATTCTATTCTATTCTATTCTATTCTATTCTATTCTATTCTATTCTATTCTATTCTATTCTATTCTATTCTATTCTATTCTATTCTATTCTATTCTATATTCTATATTCTATATTCTATATTCTTCTATACCGTATTTTCTATTCTATTCTATTCTATTCTATTCTATTCTATTCTATTCTATTCTATTCTATTCTATTCTATTCTATTCTATTCTATTCTATTCTAATCTATTCTATTCTATTCTATTCTATATTCTATATTCTTCTATACCGTATTTTCTATTCTATTCTATTCAATTCAATTCAATTCTATATTCTATATTCTTCTATACCGTATTTTCTATTCTATTCTATTCTATTCTATTCTATTCTATTCTATTCTATTCTATTCTATTCTATTCTATTCTATTCTATTCTATTCTATTCCATTCCATTCCATTCCATTCTCTCTGCTTCTCCTCCCTTTCTTTTTCTTTTTCTTTTTCTCTTTCCTCTATTTTTCTATTCTATTCTATTCTATTCTATTCTATTCTATTCTATTCTATTCTATTCTATTCTATTCTATTCTATTCTATTCTATTCTATTCTATTCTATTCTATTCTATTCTATATTCTTCTATACCACATTTTCTATTCCATTCCATTCTATTCTATTCTCTATATTCTATTCTATTCTCTATTCTGTTCTATTCTATATTCTATATTCTATATTCTATATTCTTCTATACCGTATTTTCTATTCTATTCTATTCTATTCTATTCTATTCTATTCTATTCTATTCTATTCTATTCTATTCTATTCTATATTCTATATTCTATATTCTATATTCTTCTATATGAATATTCTATTCTATTCTATTCTATTCTATTCTATTCTATTCTATTCTATTCTATTCTATTCTATTCTATTCTATTCTATTCTATTCTATTCTATATTCTATATTCTATATTCTTCTATACCGTATTTTCTATTCTATTCTATTCTATTCTATTCTATTCTATTCTATTCTATTCTATTCTATTCTATTCTATTCTATATTTTGTTCTATTCTATATTCTATATTCTTCTATACCGTATTTTCTATTCTATTCTATTCAATTCAATTCAATTCAATTCTATATTCTATATTCTTCTATACCGTATTTTCTATTCTATTCTATTCTATTCTATTCTATTCTATTCTATTCTATTCTATTCTATTCTATTCTATTCTATTCTATTCTATTCTATTCCATTCCATTCCATTCCATTCCATTCCATTCCATTCCATTCCATTCTCTCTGCTTCTCCTCCCTTTCTTTTTCTTTTTCTCTTTCCTCTATTTTTCTTTTCTTTTCTTTTCTTTTCTTTTCTTTTCTTTTCTTTTCTTTTCTTTTCTTTTCTTTTCTTTTCTTATTCTATTCTATTCTATTCTATTCTATTCTATTCTATTCTATTCTATTCTATTCCATTCCATTCCATTCCATTCCATTCCATTCCATTCTCTCTGCTTCTCCTCCCTTTCTTTTTCTTTTTCTCTTTCCTCTATTTTTCTTTTCTTTTCTTTTCTTTTCTTTTCTTTTCTATTCTATTCTATTCTATTCTATTCTATTCTATTCTATTCTATTCTATTCTATTCTATTCTATTCTATTCTATTCTCTTTAGCCTCCAGTCCCCTAATCATCTTTGTTTGCTTTGGCATGGTTAGAACAGTTTGGGGTGCGAAGATGGGCTGTTTCCAATCCATGTAGTTCAAACAAAACCTTGAATTGTAGGTGCAGAGAACTTAACCTGGGACCTGTTACTTACAATGTGAGAGATTGAATCCCTGAGCTAAAACTTCTCCTGAATCTTTTTCCATCTAGTCGGCTATTCTCCAACTTCCCAGCTGGCCCTTCAGTTCAAAAACTTCCACCAAGCTTTATGTCATAGGGCAGAAGGAACCAAGTTGATAAAAAAATAAATAAATCCAGAAATTGGAGATAAGTAATACTTGTTGAAAGAACGTAGCAACCCGATGCCTGAAATTTCAACTCCTGTTGTGACGCAATGGAGAATCTCCACCGAGCCATAATATTGTGTTGTTTGGCTTTCTCTTTTGAGCTGGCCAGTCTGTCTCCATCTCTCCTTCGTTTTTGAAACTGTCAGATCTCCCACCCTGCTGTTTTTCCACCACCTGTTTGAGAAATTAACTCTCACATCCGTAGTTGGGCTGAATCCTGGCAGAAATAGCTCAACGGCAGAATAACGGAAACCGAGTTGGCTAGCCAAGAGTTAACAGCTCAATGGGCTGCCTCCTGCCGGATACTTATATGCCATTATTAAGACACTAAGCACTTTTCCAATCTTCTTAGCGTGAGGCCCACATACGATCAATTCCCAAGGAGTTGCAATATCCCAGCCTAGCAATTATCCCATAGACTGCAAAGGGGAATTTTGTGCCTGACGTTTCAGCAGCCAATAAGCTTTCTTGACTTATTTTTAGAAGGCATGTTGACAGTCAGCCTCAAATCATCCTGCGTTTAAAAACCATGGTTTCAGGGCAGACAGTGGAATGGGACGAAGCTGTACGTCCGCCCAAAGTGCGAAGAGCAGACGCACCTGCGTTAAGCTGCTCCTGGCAAGTGTGTCGTGCACACTCACGAAGCACCGTTTGCGCTCCCAGGTCTGGATTTCTACATGCATGTTGCATGTCGGTCTCGCCGGATGCGTCTACGCCCATGGTTGCTGTTTTAGACTTTCCTGGCCGGCTTCTGAGAAGGAAAGTCGAGGGGAGACGCTTTACGAGTGCTTTTGTTAATTAAAAAAATGATATTTATTGAATTTTCCTTTAAAAACGTAACAATTAAATGCACACAACAACAAAAATAAACACAACAGAAAAAAAACAAATGCAAAAACTGTAGAAAACACTGCAGTAAGCAAATATCATACGCAATCAACTACAAACATAACACCGACTAATACAAACCATAAAAATGAAATCATGCTTCTTTAACAGCCTATTAGCTATTAATATTAATCTTTGTACACTCAATTATATATTATATTTATTATATCTATACTTATACATTATAAATCTTATCTTCTTATAAACTATGTCTATTGGAATGTCAACTTTTATTTCTACAGCTATTTTATCCAATTCATATTTACTCGCACTATATATGTATGTATAGGTATCTCTCTCTCTCTGTGTGTGTGTGTATGTGTATGTATGTATGTATGTATGTATGTATGTATATATATACATGTGTGTGTGTGTGTAACATTTTTTGCTGATAAATGAAAATAAAGGGAGACTATTATAGATCTATTTCGAGCTATTTTGCTCTCATCAGATAGCCATACTCTTAGTGGGAATTGAACCTGGGTATGGCTGGGTAAGGGTAAGGCTATCTGACCAGAGCAAAATAGCTCAAAATAGATCTATAATAGTCTCCCTTTATTTTCATTTATCAGCAAAAAATGTTACACATATAGACAATATAGTTTGTCGACTATAGAAAACTGCCTGGATGGTACCAGGAGGGGCTGAAAGGCAAAAGGAAGCTGTGATGTTTCCTTCTATACACCAGGATGACTCGACAGAATAAACATCTATATCTATATCTATATCTATATCTATATCTATATCTATATCTATATCTATCTATATCTATATCTATATCTATATCTATATCTATATCTATATCATCTATCTCTATCTCTATCTCTATCTCTATCTCTATCTCTCTATCTCTCTATCTATCTATCTATCTATCTATCTATCTATCTATCTATCTATCTATCTATCTATCTATCTATCTATCTATCTATCTATCTATCTATCTATCTATCTATCTATCTATCTATCTATCTATCTATATTCCATCTTTAATCCTACTGTTTACAAGTGCTTTACAATTCACTTAACGATTGCAGTGATTGACTTAACAACCCTGGGCAGGCAAATAGGCTCGTAAAATCAGGCAGGACATTGACTTAACACCCACTTTGCTTAGGGAAATTGGGGAAATTCTCGTCCTCGATTGTGGTTGTATGTCGAAGATGACCCGTCCTCCAGGAACCTTTTCATCCCTGTCTTTGGAAATCTTGTTTCCCCCTCCCCCCCCCCACACAAATGCGGTCTTTCTTTTGAGTAATGGCAGGCTAATATTGTGAATCACTTCGAACCGTGGATGGCCTTATATACTCCAGTAAGATTTCTTTTTAAATGGGAAATTGAATAATGGTATTTCTGCTCCTCTCCCTCCACTCCATTCTAAGCTGCCCAAAGGCTGAACTGCTGACAAGAACAAGCAGGAAAAATGGCCCTTAAAAGAAGCCGCCTTCGATAACTCACGCTCGAAGAGGGGGAAAAAAATTGCTGAGTACATCAATTTCGGCATATTTGGGCAGAAGTAGCCAAAATGCTTCCAGGTATCGCTGTTCAGGGGGTAATGCAACCCCTGGAAAATATTTTTCACTGATGATATATAGGCAGAATGAGTATGAAAATGGGTTGCTAGCTCTGGCGGGCTTTGGTCCAAAAAATGCTGAGAAATTTCTGCTGCTCGGGGAAGAGTTGTTTTCATTTCTGCAACGTTCCTAATCCCAGCATTCTCTTTCTTTCTTTCTTTCTTTCTTTCTTTCTTTCTTTCTTTCTTTCTTTCTTTCTTTCTTTCTTTCTTTCTTTCTTTCTTTCTTTCTTTCTTTCTTTCTTTCTTTCTTTCTTTCTTTCTTTCTTTCTTCTTCTCTCTCTCTCTCTCTCTCTCTCTCTCTCTCTCTCTCTCTCTCTCTCTCTCTCTCTCTCTCTCTCTCTCTCTCTCTCTCTCTCTCTCTCTCTCTCCTTGTTTTATTCAGTTATTCAAAGTGGTAGAAAGGATGACTTAGGCATGTCCATAGCTTACCCCATTGGGGAACAACAGGAATGTGAGAATGTGTCTCCTTTTTCAAAGATTCTTTCCAAGACTTCTTTCTAAGACCCTGTTCCTTTGTAACACTGATGATGTTACCTAGTTGGGTCGTGAAATGTCTGCAAGAAAACAGCCAAGTTCAGACAGCACAAAAGACCCCACAGTCCTCCTCCTCCCCCTCCTCCCCCTCCTGCTACTGAAACCCCCTTCTAGCACTGATTTTGTTCCCTAATTGGGTCATGAAACATCTGCAAGAAAATAACCGAGGATGCCACAGGCTACCTCCTTCTCCTCTTCCTCTTCCTCCTCTACTTCTTCTCCTCACAAGTACCTTACAGGCCTCCTTCTCCGCCTCCTCCTCTCTGCAAACTCCACTCCCTTTTATCACTGATGCTATTCCCAAGTTGGGTCATGAAACATCTGCAAGAAAATAACTGAGGACGCCACAGGCTACCTCCTTCTCCTCTTCCTCTTCCTCCTCTCCTTCTTCTTCAAGTACCTCAAAGACCTCCTCCTCCTCCTCCTCCTCCTCCTCCTCCTCTCTGCAAACCCCACTCCCTTCTATCACTGATGCTATTCCCAAGTTGGGTCATGAAACATCTGCAAGAAAATAACCGAGGATGCCACAGGCTACCTCCTTCTCCTCTTCCTCTTCCTCCTCTACTTCTTCTCCTCACAAGTACCTTACAGGCCTCCTCCTCCTCTCCTCTTCCTCTTCCTCTTCCTCTTCCTCTTCCTCCTCCTCCTCCTCCTCCTCCTCCTCCTCCTCCTCCTCTCCTCCTCCTCCTCCTCCTCCTCCTCCTCCTCCTCCTCCTCCTCCTCCTCCTCCTCCTCCTCCTCCTCCTCCTCCTCCTCTCTGCAAACCCCATTCCCTTGTTTCACTGATGCTATTCCCAAGTTGGGTCATGAAACATCTGCAAGAAAATAACCAAGGAGCCCACAGGCTACCTCCTTCTCCTCTTCCTCTTCCTCCTCTCTGCCAACCCCACTCCCTTCTAGCACTGATGATATTCTCTAGTTGGGTCATGAAACGTCTGCAAGAAAACCACCAAGCTCAGAGAGCACCAAGGACCCCACAGTTCAACCCTGAGCTACAAAGACTCTCTTCTATCAGTCTTTCCAAGCCTGCTTATCAAGGCTCCCCCCCCCTCTCTCTCATTGCCCCACCCTCAATTCTCTCTCTCTCGTGGCACTAGCCCAGATTCTCATTTGATGCGCTGTCTAGCGTCAGATCGGTGAGTTCATTGTATCTAATTTCCCCCGGGCCCATCCTTACCCAACCAGTCGGGAAAAGTTTATCTTGCTTTCGGTGCTCCTAATGACTTTGGGCGACTTCGCATCTGATTGGGTCGGTCAGCCCATCAACCAAATACAATTACCGGGCCCATCGGGCCTCTGAAGGGAGCCGCGAACCAAATGAGGTCGTGATGCAAACCCCACCACTTCTCTACTAGCCTGTGTAAATCCTCATTTTGATCCAATTTTGGCTGGCTGACCTTCTTACGGAGGGGTGTCCCTTTTCACTGGCTAAGCTACCCTTTGTTCTAGTGCTACGTCGGCCTGAAAATTATTTCTGTTATATTAGAGATGCTCCAGTCCCTTAATAAAACAAAATGAGCAGTCAAAAGGAAAAAAAAGAGAAAAACCTCATTTAAGTGCCCAAACTTTAGCTCTTCTTTCCCCCCACCCCCACGTATTTGCACTTCTTAACAGTTGGCGGAGAGTTTGGCTGGTGCTGTGTTGATAATATTTCTCCCTACGCAATTTTTGGGCAGTTGCTTTTAGTTTTATTGCCAATTAGCTTGGCATTCCACTTCTGTGGCTCAGCTACAAAGGGCAGAAATCTGAACCCGAGGTCTCGTCAAAAGGGTGTTATTTGTAAACCGGCATAGAAATTGCAGATATTACGACATTATGGTGAATTAAATCCGGCTTGGAAAATAACAGACCAGACAGTAAAAATGACAATTCTGTCTTATCTGCGACAGTGTGTAAACCTTATTAGTAAGGGCTAATTGTCTCCCTCTACATTTCAGAATTAAAGGATGAAGAAAGCTATTTCTCCATTATTACATTTTTGAATGAATGCACAGCCCTCGGATAAAACAAAAGCTACATATATGGGGAAATGCACCCTTATACGTGCAGAGATTTTTATAGGAAGTGTTAGTGAGCCTCTGACACTGAATCATATAAACAGTAGTAGCTATTCATTTAAACCAGCCCGTCCTAATAAAGGAGAATATTTGTAGCTCAGGGTTGAAATGAGGGGTTCTTGGTGTTGTCTGAACTTGGTTGTTTCCTTGCAGGCATTTCATGACCCAACTAGGTAACATCATCAGTGCCAGAAGGGAATGGGGTTTGTGGAGTGGAGGAGGAGAAGGAGAAGGACTGTGAGGGCCTTGGTGCTCTCTGAGCTTGGTTGTTTTCTTGCAGGCGTCTCATGACCCAACTAGAGAACATCATCAATGCTAGAAGGGAGTGTTTGTGGAGTGGAGGAGGAAAAGGAGAAGGAGAAAGAAGAGGAGGGGAAGGACTCTGAGGTCTTTGGTGCTCTCTGAGCTTGGTTGTTTTCTTGCAGGCATCTCATGACCCAACTATGTAACATCATCAGTGCTAGAAGGGAGTGGGGGCTTGTGGAGTGGAGGAGGAAAAGGAGAAGGAGAAAGAAGAGGAGGGGAAGGACTCTGAGGTCTTTGGAGCTCTCTGTTAAAGGGGGGAGACAATCCCCCGTGGAGGTCGATGGATCTTTGCTCCTTTTGAAGTCATTCTCATTAGAAAATAAAACCGAGATTCAAATCTAATTAACAAAATATTTATTTCAGTAGAAAAGTAATAAAAAGAATCCTTAGTAAGCTACATCTTATCAGCTAATGAAAAAGTCAGTTCTGCTTTCGGCAGAAATGGCGGAAGAGAAGGAAGGAGGAAACTTCTGGAATGCAGGCATGCATAGTAGAATATATCATACGTCTGCTTGACCATAAATACAAGAAACAGTAGAAAACATAGAGATGCACAAACTGACAATATTCAACCATCGAGCTTGGTTGTTTTCTTGCAGGTGTCTCATGACCCAACTAGGTAACATCATCAGTGCTAGAAGGGAGTGGGGGTTTGTGGAGTGGAGGAGGAAAAGGAGGAAAAGGAGAAGGAGAAAGAAGAGGAGGGGAAGGACTGTGAGGCCCTTGGTGCTCTCTGAGCTTGGTTGTTTTCTTGCAGGCGTCTCATGACCCAACTAGAGAACATCATCAGTGCTAGAAGGGAGCAGGGATAATATGACAGCATTGATGATATTCCCTAGCTGGGTAACAAAACCTCTGCAAGAAAACCACCAAGCTCAAAAAATATCAAGAACCCCACAGTTCTCCCCCTTCTCTTCATAAACTCTATATAAAAGACCAAGCTAAACAAGAACCAAACTATTAGACGAGGAGAGGTTAATAAGAAGGGAACCAACTCAATAATTCCACGGCCCCTCAGGGTAACCAGGCCTGATGGTACAACCAAGTTTTAAGAGACTTTCAGAAGGTGAGAAGTGAAATCACCAGCCTTACTTCAGGGGTAAGGATGTTCTACAAGGTGGGTGCCACAGCAGGGAAGACCCACCCTGTGCAGTGGCGGGTTTCTAGTGCGGTCCACTCTATAGCACCGGTAGCGGCCCACTGGTGACGTCACAGTATCGATGTGGTCGGTTGCCGGTGCCTGGGCGCTGCCATTTTTTTAAAAAAAAAGTAAAAAAAAAAATTAAATTTTCTTCTGCACATGCCCAGAAGCCGAGCTTCCGGCACTGCGCATGCGCTGCCTTCCTACCCCAGAGTGATTTCAAGCAGGGGAGGATGGCTGAGGGAGCGCGTGAGATGCTGAAAGAACAGGCGGCAGGAGCTAACTCCATTCCCCATCATTCCCCCCATTCCCTATCTTCAGCAGTCCGAGAAGCCACGAATGCGCGGTGATGATCCTAGGCATTTTTGCACGTTCGAGGCTTCTCGAGCTGCTGAGGGGAGGAGCCTAGGATCATCGAATGGGGAGAAGCATTCAGGCCGGACGGAGCCTCCTAGAAGAACCGCTGCCGCCGTCTTGCTGCTCCCGTTGCGGAGGGTTGCATTGCGGGTGGGCAATGTCCCACTGCTTCTCCGACCACTGCCAAGCTCCCGAGGCCCACGCCCACCCGGTCACATGGCTGGCAAGCCACACCCACAAAATAAGCCACACCCACAGAGTGGTAGTAAAAAAATTAGGAACCCACCCCTGCTGTGAGGCCCCCAAACGTAGCTCTTATGGAACCCTCAACAGGTCCTTTCTGCCAGATCTAGTGGGACAGGTAGACATCATCAAGGAGACATGGCCAAACAATAATCATTATAATAATCATTATAGTAACAGTCGAATCACCCATGTCACGTAGGGCTTTAATTCAAAACCAGCGCTTTGACCTGGATCTGGAAACCAACTAGTTTGCTCCCAACGCATTCACAAAAGACTTGGGGACGGATCCAGATGTGGAACAGCAGTTGGGAAAATACCAGGGGTCGGGACTCATCCTAGTCTCGAGGAAAGAAGATGTACATCTTCCAAATAGATAGTTTGGAACCATGCCCCATATTTTTTTTCCCCGTACTTACCAAATTTTCGGAACAGTCACCTTCGAAATCATTAAGTTGCCAAATACAATTATCTTAAAAAATATCAGAGCAGCTGTTCGAACATATTGGTCCAGTTGAGAGCTTTCCTCATCCAGGGTCTTCAAATAGCTGCCCAAGGTTAATGTCTCTAATGCCTTATTCATTTATCAGTGTGTGTGTGTGTATGTGTGTGTCTGTGTGTGTGTGTCTAGGGGAGGGGTAGATTTTGTTCTTTTAAAGGATCCTATCCCTCACATGCTCTTGGCAAGCTCAGAAACTGGTGATAAAATTGATGGAATGAGTGCAGAAGTCCTGGAAACGTATCATAGAATCATAGGGCTGGAAGGGACCTTGGAGGTCTTCTAGTCCAGCCCCCCTCCCCTCCCCTCCCAAGACAGGGGACCTTATTCCATCCAGGACAAATGGCTGTCTTTTCTTGAAGGCCTTCCATGATGGAGCACCACAATTCTGGGAGGCAACCTGTCCCATTTGATTACTTGTTCTCACTGCCAAGAATAGAATGAATAGAATAAAGAATAGAATAGAATAGAATAGAATAAAGAATAGAATAGAATAGAATAGAGAATAGAATAGAATAAAATAGAATAAAGAATATAATATAATAGAATAAAGAATATAATAGAATAGAATAAAGAATAGAATAGAATAGAATAGAATAGAATAGAATAGAATAGAATAGAATGGAACAGAATGGAATAGATAACAGAGTTGGAAAGGATCTTGGAGGTCTTCTAGTCCAATCCCCTGCTTAGGCAGAAAACCCTACACCCATGGTGGCGAATCTATCTTAAGTGCATTTTTCCGCACTTCCGGTTTGTCCGTTTTGTAGTTTTTTGCATTCCGGGGCTTCAGGGAGGTTCCCTGAACCCTGAACCCTCCGGAGTGCAAAAAACAGCTCACCGGCAAACTGGAAGTGCGTTTTTCCGCACTTCCGGTTTGCCCGTTTCGTCGTCCCAGGCTCCGGTAAGCCTTTGCGCGGGGGTGGGGGTG
This sequence comes from Diadophis punctatus similis, assembly GCA_023053685.1. NCBI lineage: Eukaryota > Metazoa > Chordata > Lepidosauria > Squamata > Dipsadidae > Diadophis > Diadophis punctatus. The sequence continues at coordinate 2,483,721 of JALIGW010000073.1, read as the reverse complement.
TGTGCGCATGCGCAGGGGGCAGCATGGGGGGGGTGTTGTGCACATGCGTGGGGGGGAGGGAATGGGTGTGGGCATGCGAGCGCGCGCTAGCGCGCGCACCCCCCCTTTTTGGCACGCAAGCATAAAAAGGTTCGCCACCACTGCCCTACACCATTTCAGAAAATTGGTTATCCAATCTCTTCTTTAAAACTTCCAGTATTGGATAAAGTGACCAGATTTTTTTTTCTTAAGCGGGACGGGGGGGGGGGGGCGCCTGGGCGCCGCCATTTGTTTTACCCTCTGCGCATGCGCAGAACGCGCAGAGGGCAAAACACAGCAATGTCGGCGTCCAGGTGGGGGGGGGAGGTGGGAGGCCTTTCCTCGCCTCCCGCCTCCCCTTCGGGAGCTGCCCTGGGGCCGGGCTGGCAAGCGACGAACGGGAGGCGGGAGACGGGGAAAGGAGGCAGCCGGCAGCTTACCTGTCACGAGCTGCAGGCATCCAAGCGCCGCGGTCTCCCGGTCGCCCGCCCGGCCCCTGGGCAATGGCGGCAGCGAGGCGACGGGGGGAAGGAAGGGGAGGGGGACGAGAAAGGGCTGTTTGCGCTGCCGGAGGGGCCGCTCGTGAGCTCAAATCCACGACGGCAGCGGCGACGGCTCCTCGTCCCTCACCCCTCCACCCGCATCCCAACAGCAGCGGCGCCTCCGAGGGCGGGGCTAGGGATGGGGCGGGGGAAGGAGAGGAGAGGCAGCCGGCTTGCTGAAATTCTGCCCGACTTGCTTCCGGTACCTCTCTTTTGCTTCCCCTCTAAGGTGACCAGACGTCCCGCTGTTTCCGCATTCTTTTCAAAAAAGCAGGACTTTTTGAAAAGAATGCGGGACGCGGGACACACGCTTGAAAAGCGTGTCTGTCCCGCCAAAAGCGGGACGTCTGGTCACCTTAGTATTGGAGCATTCATGCCTTCTGGAGGCAAATTGTTCCATTGATTAATTGTTCTAATTGTGAGGAAATTTCTCCTTAATTCTAGGTTGCTTCTCTCTTTGATTAGTTTCCACCCATTGCTTCTTGTTCTACCTTCAGGTGCATTGGAGAATAGCTTGACCCCCTCTTCTTTGGGGCAACCCCTGAGATATTGGAACACTGCTATCATGTCTCCCCTAGTCCTTCTTTTCATAAGACTAGCCATGCCCAGTTCCAGCAACCTATATGTTCTTTACACTCCAGTCCCCTAATTATCTTTGTTGCTCTTCTCTGCACTCTTTCCAGAGTCTCAACATCTTTTTTACATTGTGGTGACCAAAACTCGATGCAGTATTCCAAGTGTGGCCTTACCAAGGCATTATAAAGTGGTATTAACACTTCACGTGATCTTGATTCCATCCCTCTGTTCAGGGGTGGGTTCTAACTTACCTCGCTGCCGGTTCGCTTCCTCCCGTGCCACTTGCGCAGTGCCCAAAAAATCTGAAAAAAAAAAGCTGAAAACAATATGGCGACTGCATGCACAGTGCCGGAAACTCGGCTTCTGCGCATGCTCAGAAGAAATTTTTAAAAAAAAAATTCAAAAAAAAAAAAAAAAAAGATGGCGGCGCCCACAGACCGGCACCGATCGAACCTGTTCCGTGATGTCATCGTGACATCACCAGCAGGTTGCTACCGGTTTGAACTGGGAGGAACCCACCTCTGCCCCTCTTTATGCAGCCTAGAACTGTGTTGGCTTTTTGGGCAGCTGCTGCACACTGCTGGCTCATATTTAAATGGTTGTCCACTAGGACTCCAAGATCCCTCTCACAGTTAAGGCTTGTTCTCCAGACCTGTCACCATCTCAACTATAATTTGGAAAGGCTATTTTAATGTTAGGTTTGATGTAGTTATTGGGTCAGTTCGTTTGCGATTTTCAAATATGGGCTTGTGAAAAGATCTCTCAGTCCAAACTATCTTTCAAACTTTGGGGAGCAAAAGAGACCAAGCTCTCCTGAACTTCCAGGGGAAAAAAAAATACGAACACCAATGCAATGAATTATTAAGAGGCAAACTGGGGATACCACCTAAGGAATAAAGATAATAAATTTCTGGGTGTCAATCACTCCGTCTTTTCCGACTGAGCCCAAAATCACTTCTCCCTGCCCTCCCCACCCCTCTGAATCTAATTCAAGTAAAAGTAGAATCAAAACGTTCACGTCAAACATCGGGACATGCCCACAAAATAGAAATAACAAGTGTCAAGAGACAGGGATGCTGTGATGGTAAAATTGCACGCTGATGAATCTGATGTTAAAAATAGAATTTTGGAAGCCTTTTTAATTCCCCGTGGCCCACTTTACTTGCCGGTAAAGAGAAGCGAACTTGCTCAGAAGATAAACAAAGCTGGTAATTTAGACTAGCAAAGAGCTTCTGCGTCTTCAGATTGTTTTTCCAATCACTGGCCACGCTAATGTGTGTGTGTGTGTGTGTGTGTGTGTGTGTGTGTGTGTGTGTGTGTGTGTGTGTGTGTGTGTGTGTGTGTGTGTGTGTATAGGTTTATGCATATAGGAAATCTGCTTGCCATTGTTTTTCTCTGTTATTTATTTATTTTAGAAAATTTATACTGCCACCTATTCACACATGGCGACTCAAGGCGGCTTACAAGAATATAAAAATCTCACATACCATATTTTTCAGAGTATAAGACGCACCGCAGTATAAGACACACCTTAGTTTTGGGGGAGGAAAATAGAGGGAAAAAATCTACCTACCAGATATTCATCTGGCTAGCATCCTTAGTCTGTTCAGCTTCAGCACATTATTTTATCCTCTGGTTAGGGCTGAAAAAAATATTCTTTGGAAGGAGTAGCAATGAAAACAAGCCTGCAAAGACTTAGGGCTGGAAAAACTGCTTCGGAGGGAGTAGGAATAAAAATAAATGCTGCAAGCCAGGAAGATTGTTAGCACCGCGTTAGGGCTGAAAAGCATCGCTTTTTCAGAGGGAGTGGGAATGAAAACAAGCCTGCAAAGACTTAGAAACCTTCTAAGAAAAAAGAAAAAAAACCTTCTTCGGAGGGAATAGGAAACCAGGAAGATCGTTAGCACCTCGTTAGGGCTGGAAAAAAAAAGCTTCAAAAAAGCTACATTCGGAGTATAAGACGCACCCAAATTTTCAGCCTCTTTTAGGGAGGAAAAAGGTGCGTCTTATACTCTGAAAAATATGGTATATAAAACAATAAAACTAATACTAGCAAATACTCATAATAAATTAATATAATAATATAATAAAATAACCCCCCGCCCTGGTGACAACACATCACATGAGCCATTTAATGGGCTCCATCCCGCTCTGGGTTCCTCAGGCCTGCTGGCAGAACCAGGTCTTCAGGGCCTCCCGCAAGAGTTTTAGAGTGGGGGCCATTCTAATCTCTGAGGGAATGATGTTCCAGAGACAGAGAGCCACCACGGAGAAGGCCCTTCTTCTGGGTCCCACCAGGTCAGAGGTGGGTTCCTGCCAGAGCTGCCCAATGCGCTCTCTGCCGGTCCACCACGCGCGTCGCCATTTTTTTTCATTAATTTTTGGGCGATTTTGCTTCTGCGCATGCACCAAAATCTCGTTCGTGCGTGCGTCCCCTCGCAAGATTTTGGCGCAATTTTGCTTCTGCACATGCGCAGAAGCAAAATTGCATGAGGGAGCGTGCGCACATAGCGAGAGCGCGCGCCCCTGAAACTTGGAGATGCGCGCGCAGTGCACCGGCACCAGTAAGACAGCAACCCACCACTGTACCAGGTCTATCTCTCTCGGGGATGGGACCCATAACATTCCTTGCCTCTCCGCTCTGGTGGGTCGGGTGGATGTGACCGGCAAGAGACGGCCCCTCAGATAACCTTATTGTCTCTTCTTGTTCTTCTGGTTCTAATGCTAGTAATTTGGCCTCATATTGTCTAGGGGATGATTCCTCCTATATTGCTTCTCAGGTTTCAAAATTTTTCTTAAGAGCTGTAACTATTAGAGGAGAAAGTTGTAATTCCCTTTAGCGAAGACTTCTGATGTTAATTATTTGTGATTGTATTTTGGTCTGTGACTGTAAAATAAAAAATATTATTATTAACCTGATCCCAAGCCATGAAAGGCTTTAAAGGTGACACCCAGCACCTTGAATTGCACCTGGAAGCAAATTGGCAACTCCATGCAGCTCTCGCAGGAGAGGCGATACATGTGCACAAAACCATGCGGGCCGCTGCATATTGCACCAACTGGAGTTTCCGGATGCCCTTCAAGGGCAGCCCCGTGTAGAGCGCGTTGCAATAGTCAAGACGGGAAGTGAGTAGGGGACAAGTGACCGTGAGTAGGGTATTTGCTGTGGTGCCATTTTGGCCTGCAACCTCGACTGAAACAGAGATCGGGGAAAAACAGAGCCTTAAGTCACCATCGTCCTGGAAAGGAAAAAATAAATAAATAAAAGAATGTCTTTAGTTTGGTCAGTTTTTGTCATCACAATGTAAAAAAGATGTTGAGACTCTAGAAAGAGTGCAGAGAAGAGCAACAAAGTTGATTAGGGAACTGGAGGCTAAAACATAAAGAAGAATTGGGTATGTCTAGAATTGGGTATGTCTAGTTTGATGAAAAGAAGGACTAGGGGAGACATGATAGCAGTGTTCCAATATCTCAGGGGTTGCCATAAAGAAGAGGGAGTCAAGCTATTCTCCAAAGCACCTGAGGGTAGGACAAGAAGGTAGGACCTTAGACTGTCTACAGTCGACCTCTCCCCGTTTCTAAGAGGTCTGTAAGGGGTGTGCATAAGCGCACCACTGTGCCTACCGTCCCTGTCCTACTGTCCTATTGTCCTCTTTTATCGTTACTTTTTACTTATGTTTATACAAACTACTACTATCCTATACATGTTTGACAAATAAATAAAATAAATAAATAAATAAATAAATAAATAAATAAATAAATAAATAAATAAATAAATAAATAAATAAATAAATAAATAAATAAATAATAAAAGAAGCAATGGGTGGAAACTAATCAAGGAGAAAACCAGCCTAGAACTAAGGAGAAATTTCCTAACAATTAGAACAATTGATCAGTGGAACAACTTGCCTCCAGAAGTTGTAAATGCTCCAACACTTGGAGCATCCAACACTTGGAGCATCCAACAAATGCTCCAAGTTTTAAAGTTTTAGAGATTGGATAACCATTTGTCTGAAGTGGTGTACGGTTTCCTGCCTAAGCAGAGGGTTGGACTAGAAGACCTCCAAGGTCCCTTCCAAGTCTGTTATTCTATTCTACTTTGCTTTCTGACTGAAAAAGGTGGCATCTCAGCATCTATAAGGCAAGAGCTACCTGCCCAGTTGGATACTTCTGTAACACATTTTCACCTGCCCCTCTGAAAGTTGATTCTGTATAGCGAAAGAGATTTTTCTATTTGGATTCTGTCTCCTAAAGCTTTAGTGAAATTCTCCTTCCTTTCATCCGGCCCTTGGATTCTTGTCCCCTCGCTGCCCATCTGCAGATTTGGCTGCTCTATTTGAAGCCCCGGAGGCAATGTTTAGACCTCTGGTCTGTTTTGAACCTACACGTCATCCATCAAGGAGAATCTTTTAAGCTGCATCTGATTCCCTGACCAGCGTTTTTGACCTCTCTGCTTTTGATAAACTCTTTAGATCTGGTAACGGGGAAAGATCTTCTAACATCTCAAAACGCGATGAAGCATTTATGCTGATAGATAAGGAGATCAAACATGTATCGGCGAACATCGGCAAGGAATAATACCCCCGCCCAGGTCTTTTCTAAGTATCTGTATTGGGTTTCGCCCTCTCTAGGCCCAGCGTTGAATTTACATTTCATAAGGAAACCAGCTGTTGTTGACATGCCTGTCATCATTGTCTTATTCTCTTGGATTTATTCATGTCTTGTTTCGGGGGATATTAGAAAGCACTTCAAAACACAGCCTTCTAAAAGGGTTACATTTTCCCAAAGGCTTCCGGGATTTTATCCTGGGTGAATTCAGCCATCTGTAGTACCCCCTGTAAATGCTGTTAACAGCTTCTACTTAAGAAAGAAGACAGACGATGCCCAAGGAACGAAGAGTCTCTTGGTTTCTTTTCTGCACTTTTCTGTCTATTCATGTGGACAAGGGCTGTAGCGCCAAGCTTGCTTACAGCAGCTGATGCCACGGGACCGCTGAATAAATATGGCCGGGTTTGCATTGCAATCCTATGCTGTTTTCTTTGATAGGTCTCCTTGAAATCCATCGGCATACAATCCCGCTGTGTTACCAACAGAAGAGACTATTGGTAGCTCAGGGTTGAACTGTGAGGTCGTTGTTGCTTTCTGAGCTTGGTTGTTTTCTCACAGATGTTTCATTACCCAACTACGTAACATCAACAGTGCTGGTGAGGTATGCAGGGAGGAGGAGGAGGAGGAGAGCTGTGAGGTTCTTACTGCTTTGTGAGCTTGGTTCACAAAGCTTGCTTGTTTTCTTACAGACATTTCATTACCCAACTAGGTAACATCATCAATGCTAGTGAGGTATACTAGTGAGGTATGCAGGGAGGAGGAGGAGGAGGAGGAAGAGGAAGAGAGCTGTAGGGTTCTTAGTGCTTTGTGAGCTTGGTTCACAAAGTTTGCTTGTTTTCTTACAGACATTTCATTACCCAACTAGGTAACATCATCAATGCTAGTGAGGTATGCAGGGAGGAGGAGGAGGAGGAGGAGTACTGTGGGGTTCTTAGTGCTTTGTGAGCTTGGTTCACAAAGCTTGCTTGTTTTCTTACAGACATTTCATTACCCAACTACGTAACATCATCAATGCTAGTGAGGTATGCTAGGGAGGTATGCAGGGAGGAGGAGGAGGAGGAGGAGGAGGAGGAGGAGGAGGAGGAGGAGGAGGAGGAGGAGGAGGAGGAGGAGGAGGAGGAGGAGGAGTGCTGTGGGGTTCTTAATGCTTTGTGAGCTTGGTTCACAAAGCTTGCTTGTTTTCTTACAGACATTTCATTACCCAACTAGGTAACATCATCAATGCTAGTGAGGTATACTATTGAAATATGCAGAGAGGAGGAGGAGGAGGAGGAAGAGGAAGAGGAGGAGGAAGAGGAGGAGGAGGAGAGCTGTGAGATTCTTAGTGCTTTGTGAGCTTGGTTCACAAAGCTTGCTTGTTTTCTTACAGACGTTTCATTACCCAACTAGCTAATATCAGTGCTAGTGAGGTATGCAGGGAGGAGGAGGAAGAGGAGGACTGGGCGGTCCTAAGTGCTTTCTGAGGGTTGTTTTCTTGCAGACATGTCATTTCTCAACTAATATCATCAGTGCTAGAAGGGTGCTCTGAGCTTGGTGGTTTTCTTGCCGACGTTTCACGACCCAACAAGGTAACATCAGCAGGGTTAGAAGGGGCAAAGTATATAAAGAGAGAGCAAACCCCACTCCCTTCTAACACTGATGACGTTACCTTGATTGGGTAATTAAACATCTGCAAAAAAAAACCCACCACCAAGTTCAGAGAGTACCAAGAACCCCCACAATGCGAATGTGTGATAAGTTGAATGGTAAGAGGGGCTTGCAAGGGCTGTATTATTTGCTTGGGCTCTGGGCCATTTAGATTCAGGATTACATTTGGAGCTTGAAAAAGTGACTTTGGAGATCAAAACGGTGGATCGATTAGATCTAGGATCCATTTGTTGTCTATGGCATCCAGAAGAGTACTCAACATCATAGTTCACCTATCTTGTGTCTTCACATTCCGTCTTTCCATTCCATGGAAAGGCCACAGAGAAAGCCATTTTGATATGTCTAGATATAAATGCAGCACAGAAGCTGAATATATTCCACCACCACCCCCAGGCCTTAATGGCTGTCCTACCATGTGCTAATTGGCAGCGTATTTCTTGATTGCTAGTATCTTGAACGTTGATCATTGATTATCAAAGGCAGATGCTCTCCGCCACTCCAATATTTTCTAAGGCCGGCTGCTATGTCTGTTGTCACTAATTTGACCTTCGCTATATTAGTCCCATATTTTTCCACCCACCGTACTCCTCCCATCTCTCATTATTAAAGCTCGCAAATCATTTCCATTCCATCAGAATAGTGCAATTAGTACAGCACAGATGATAGATACATCTAACTCCCAATTTTAATAACACATACATTTTCTTCCAATCAAGCTTCCTTTGAATATATATATATATATATATATATATATATATATATATATATATGTGTGTGTGTGTGTGTGTGTGTGTGTGTGTGTGTGTGTGTGTTTTGCTGATAAATGAAAATAAAGGGAGACTATTATAGATCTATTTCGAGCTATTTGGCTCTCGTCAGATAGCCATACCCTTACTGGGATTTGAACCTGGGCCTCCTGCCTTGTAAGGCAGCAGCTTAGCCTCTAGGCCACAGGCTCTATTCCCTATCAGCTCTTCACCAGGAAAGGGTTATATATGTTTTTCTGTCGTATCATCCTGGTGTACCCAAATATGGAAGAAAGCACCACAGCTTTCTTTTGCCTTTCGACCCCTCTGGGACCATCCAGGCAGTTTCTATAGCCGACACACTATTTTATATATATATATATATATATATATATATATATATATATATATATATATATATATATATATATATATATATATATATATATATATATATATATATATATATATATATGTGTGTGTGTGTGTGTGTGTGTGTGTGTGTGTGTGTGTGTGTGTGTGTGTGTGTGTGTGTGTGTGTGTGTGTGTGTGTGTGTGTGTGTGTGTGTGTGTGTGTGTAGGTCTTTGGGCCTACATATGTATGTATATATGTAGGTCTTTGGGCATTCGGGTTTTCTCCCGCGTGAAATTGGAAGTGTCTTGACACTTCCAATTTCACGCGGGAGAAAACCCGAATGCCCAAAGACCTACATACAAACACCCGCGAAAACCTCAGAAAACAAATTATATATATATATATATATATATATATATATATATATATATATATATATATATATATATATATATATATATATATATATATATATATATATATTAGATATATGCATCATCATGAAATCTCCAGAACCATAAAGCCTACAAACTTGAAACTTTGTATGTATGTTCCTCTTGGCTACTAGGTGCTCGCTAAGAAAGGATTTTTTGAAATGACCATCAGATCATTAGTTATTTCTTATATTATTATTAACATGCTCTGTTGCTAAGGAGTTAGACGTTCTACTCCCCCTCCCCACCTGAAAAGAACTGTGTTCCAACTGCCAGTGGGCGTGGCCAGCACGTGACTCATCTGGCCTGCGGGCTGGGAGTTTAGACATTCTACTCCATGCTAAGGAGTTAAGTTTCGTAGCGAAGCACGGGTATCCAGCTACTAGGAGCTGAGGTGGCACAGTGGTTAAAAGCAGCACTGCAAGTTCAGCTGATTGCTAGTTCAGCAGGTCAGCGGTTCAAATCTCACCGGCTCAAGGTTGACTCAGCCTTCCATCCTTCCGAGGTCGGTAAAATGAGGACCCAGATTGTTGGGGGCAATATGCTGAACTCTGTAAACTGCTTAGAGAGGGCTGTAAAGCACTATGAAGCGGTATATAAGTCTAAGTGCTATTGCTATTGCTAGTGTATGCATACACACACACACACACACACACACACACACACACACACACACACAGCATTTAGTTTGAATAAATAAGGACAGAGAATACATCCTTGTCTCACTCTGCCAACCTGGATCCAGTTGGTGGCACCATGTTTTCTCTCTGGACTATGGTTTTCTGTCCCATGCTTAAGTTTTGCTTAAAGACAAAGGACATTCTACCCCTTGACTCATTCAACACAATCAAAGGCCTTTTAAAAAAAAACATCGATGAAATACACATTGAGGGGGTTTGTGTATGTGTTTGTGTGTGTGTTTTTGTGGGGCTGTTTTTTTTTAGCTTTATCCATTATCCAGCATGAGTTTGAAATAGCTGGAGAAAGCAGCAAGGGAAGACGTTAGGCAATAGAATAGCTTTTCAGTGTTTGGTACAAAGCCTGTTTGGTGAAGAACACATCCCGTTCTTTTAACTATTTCATCCTGTCTTTCCAAGCTTAGCTTGGTGCAGGGAGAGAAGATAATGAGGGGGCTGAACACATTGGAGAAAGCTACAAGGCTTCCCCTTTCAAGCATTGTGTCACTTTACAAATCAACAATAACCTCTTAGGAACGACCTATATGCAATCCTCTTGGATAGAATATACATTTCATGCACTTTTAAAAGAAAAATTGGGATGGATGCAGAAAAGCACTGAAGCAAGCCCGTGCTTGATTCAATTGTGCAAATTCATCCTTGGATTTTTTTAAAAAATGAAGGCAAGTCCAGAACTCTAAAGCAGGATGAGTATAACTGAAGTTTTGCAGGAAAAAAACCCACTAAGGAAAAGAATAATAATAAAATTGAGTCTTGGGTCTGAACAGAAGTCATCCTTCATAAAAGAGAGAGGGAGGGAAAGAGAGAGAGGAGGCAAGGGAGGGAGGGAGGGAGGAGACAAAGAAAGAGAAGGAAAGAAGGAAGGAAAAGAGAAGAAAAGGAAGGGAAGGGAGAAAAGTAGAAAGGAAGAAAGGAAAGGTGTAAAGGGAAGGGATAGGAAGGGTAGGGAAGGAAAGGAAAGGAAAGGAAAGGGGGAAGTGAAGGAAAGGAAGGGAAAGGAGGAAAGGGAAAATAAGGGGAGGAAAGGGAAGGGAAGGAGGAAAGGGAAGGGAAGGGAAGGGAAGGGAAGGAAAGGAAAGGAGGAAAGGGAAGGAAATGGGGAAGGGAAGGGAAGAGAAGGGAAGGAGGAAAGGGAAGGAAAGGAAAGGAGGGAAGGAAAGGAAAGGAGGAAAGGGAGGGAAGGAAATGGGGAAGGGAAGGAAAGGAAAAGGAAGAGAAGGGAAGGAGGAAAGAGAAGGAAAGGAAAGGAGGGAAGGGAAGGGGAAGGGAAGGGGAGGAAAGGAAAGCGGGAGAAAGGGGAGGGAAGGAAGGAAGGAAGGAAAAGATGAATGGGAAGGAAGGAAGGGAAGGAAGGAAGGAAGGAAGGAAGGAAGGAAGGAAGGAAGGAAGGAAGGAAGGAAGGAAGGAAAGAGATTCTGCTCTGTTATAATTGATAATTGCAAGGTTAAACAAAGCAAGCACATCGCTGGTCTCTCTGGATGGAGCACCATAAGCCAGCCGGGAATATTGGCTGAGATGTTTACTTGATCTCTCCTGCTGGTAGATGCTGTTATCATGCATTCCTTTGGCCTCTCCCTCCCTCCCTTTCTCTCTCTCTAATGCTAAACTAATCCAAAGTGAGATGATGATCATGATAATTTGTTATTGATAGATATCTTGCTCTTCAGCAGACAGATTCCCTAAGTGGTTTTTCCAAAGGAGCATTAAAATGAAAACATTCAGCCGACCATCCAAATGTTGACAGGCCTGAAATAAGAAAGGAGATGGCCTGATGGGGAAATCATTCTGGTGAGGAGTGGGGGGAGGGGCAGAAAGCCTCCCTCTGTTAAATCCCCTTCCTTCTTCCTTCTCCCTCCCCCCACCACTTCCAGCCTCCCATGACAAAATATTAATGTCAAAGCAAGCTAATACGGAGGCAGGAAATCCTTTGAAGCAAGTTAGCACCCACCCCTCTTAGAAGAATGAAGAATATTTTAGGAAATATTGAAAAAGGCAGAATATTATATTTCCCCTAAAAGAGAAATAGAAATCTTAAGGGAGACAGAAACTCAGAGCTTCAGCTCCCTGCCCCCAGCAGATATCCGGTGCCCATTGAGAAGGTCTGGGTCAGCCTATCTACACAACAAAGGACCTTCAGATCGAGGGTGATGTGATTAAGACATGACCCTCCAGGACATTATAGGATTATCTATCAGCAGAGCTCACCACATGGCATAACCAAGCCCCTTCATTACATCTCCCAGCAAGGTTCAACCAAACTCGATTCAGACAAACAGGACTCCACATGGGAGTCTGCAGCCAATAGGATGCATGCCCTTGCCTCAGGAACAGGAAGCTCAAGTTCAAAGCCCAAGAGAGGGTATAAATAACACTCACTCTCCACTCCATGGGGTCAGCTACCCAGGACTTCAAACCCATGTGGTCCTGTTCACCATTAAACCATCCTTCCAAGCAGCCTCCATGTTTCCATCTTTCTCCCCACTTGGAACTGAACCCATATGGACATTTCTTCCAACACCTTCAAAAGCTGCCGTTGCTGCTGCCCCAACTGGCTTTTATTTATTTCTGGCTGAATGCATCTTTTTACCTTTTTTTCCCCTGTTTCCGGAGGCAGTTTATGAGAATCCTTAAAAAATTTATATAATAATGATTAGGAGGTCTCCAAAGCAATTGCCGTTCCCGCCGACAGCATGCAGAGGAAAAGTGCCAATGAAATCAAAAGAACGCAGACGGTGCAAATTGACTTTGCAAGAATAGAGTGACTTTTCTCCCAGGGCAGACTTGGGATTGCATTATCCACCCCCGGAAAGGACACGTGTAAACACCGTTGCCCACTTCTAAATCCCAGCCAGGCTTTTCCTTCATCCTTCGCAGCCTTGCTTTGCATGAAAATCCTTTTTTTCTCTTATTTACTTTCACTGCAAATCTTCCACCTGCTTGTTCAGGCCTATTTCTATGCTGGATTCCTTCCTTCCTTCCTTCCTTCCTTCCTTCCTTCCTTCCTTCCTTCCTTCCTTCCTTCCTTCCTTCCTTCCTTCCTTCCTTCCTCCCTCCCTCCCTCCCTCCCTCTTTCCTTTCCTTTCCTTTCCTTTCCTTTCCTTTCCTTTCCTTCCCTTCCCTTTCCTTCCCTTCCCTTCCCTTCCCTTCCCTTCCCTTCCCTTCCCTTCCCTTTCCTTCTCTAGATTCCTTCCTTCCTTCCCTCCCTCCCTCTTTCCTTTCTTCATTCTCTCTCTTTCCTTCTCTTTTTCTCCCCTTCCTTCTAACTTTTCTTCCCTCCTTCAACTAATTTTCCTTATTTCCTTATTTCCTTCCTTCCTTCCTGTTAGAGTGAGAATAAATCTCCATAGAGGCGATGTTTGATCTTTCTCTCGGAGCTCAAACAATTAGAAATAAAACCGAAGTTAAAAGATCTAATAAAATATTTATTTCGGTACAAAAACAATAAATTCTAAATAATTACATTCTTACTAATTAAATGCGACCGCTCCCGGTCAGAGCCAAACCACAAGAGAGAGGAATGGAGAATCAGGAATGCACACATGCGCAGAAGATCACATCACATGTCCTGCTTGTAATGGAATGTACCATAAAGTAGAATAGGGTTGCATCACCCTGCATAGACATACAACCGACAATATTCACTACATGACACTTCCTTCCTTCCTTCCTTCCTCCCTCCCTCCCTCCCTCTCTTCTGTCCTCAAACATGATTAAAATCTTCTTTTCTTCTTTCTTATCCTTCAGGATCATTATCTTTTCCACCTTTGCTCTTTTTCCCCCTGTTATGTTGTTTTCTTGGTTTTTTTTTTCTGAACATTTTAAAACTGCCCAGAGTCCCTGGGAGTCAGGAGGCATATAAACAGAATAAAGAAATAGTCCCCGTTTTTGCAGCTAATGTTTCAAGGAGCTGCGTAAAGGCAGAACCTGCCCACCAAAAGATTTGCCTGTTTCATTTTTACTCAGTAGAACAGTTTTCACTATAAGGGGGGGGGGGTGGATGGGTGGGAGAAAAATAGAAGACAAATTGAAAAGAGATCAGATGGTTTACCTCAAACTTCCTGCATTTTCTTCCCTGCTGGTTTCCTGGCTTACTTGCTTGTCCAAATGGTGCCTCATTACCGAGAGCGAGCCGTTTCAACAGATTGGACCGTCAAAATACTGCAGGTGACAATTTCCCAAGGAAAGGTCAGCCCTTCATGGGTGTCACGTTTCCCCTGCTTGCGTTCCCATTGGGATCCTTCTGGGGTATAGCAGGTGGGGAGCATTTCTCTTGCAAGAGCAAGATTAATATTAAATCACATTCGGAGAGAGAGACAGAGAGACAGAGACAGAGACAGAGAGAGAGAGACAGAGACAGAGAGAGAGACAGACAGACAGAGAGACAGACACAGAGACAGAGAGAGAGAGAGACACAGAGAGAGAGACAGAGAGGAAAAGAGAGAGAGGAAGAGGGAGAGAGGGAGAGAGAAAGGCAGACAGAGAGAGAGAGGGAGGGAGAGAGAGAGAGAAAGAGACAGAGAGACTGTCACGCAGTGATTTTTATTGCCTGTTACATGTATATGCAAGGAGATGCATCCTTATCTAATATAATGGTTTATTCCTGAGCACGTGATTGATATGTTCTTGTACGCATGTGTGCATTCCAATCTCCGTTCTATCCTTCTTCTTCTGGCTTCCGATGAGGGAAGTCGCATTTTATATCAGACATGTAAACAAATGAGATTTTATTGTTTTTGTACCGAAATAAATATTTTACTTAGACTTTTAAACTACGGTTTCTTTTCTAATGTCTGAATTCCGGGAAAAGATCAAACATCACCTCTGTGAGATTAATTCTCACTCCGTCAGAGACAAAGAGAGAAAGAGAGACAGAGAGAGACAGAGACAGAGAGAGAGGAAGAGAGAGAGAGGAAGAGAGAGAGACAGAGAGGAAGAGAGAGAGAGAGAGAGAGGAAAAGAGAGAGAGAGGAAGAGAGAGAGATACAGAGATACAGAGAGAGAGAGAGAGAGAGAGAGGAGGAGAGAGATACAGAGAGAGGGAGAGAGAGAGAGAGGAGGAAATGAGACAGAAGAGAGAAGAGGGGGAGGAGAGAGAGAGAGAAAGAGAGGGAGGAAGAGAGGAGGGAGTGAAACAGAAGAGAAGAGAGGGAGGAGAGAGAGAGGAGAGACAGAAGAGGAAGAGAGAGAGAGAGAGAGAGAGAAAGAGAGAGGGGGGGAGAGAAAAGTGAGAAGAGGGAGAGAGAGAGAGGAGAGACAGAATTTCAGCATTATTTCAGGTGGAAGTCACCATTCGGCTAATGGAATTGATTTAGCCACAGAATACTCCCAGTTAACCTAAGCTGCAAATAAAGCCTGCAAAGAGATAAAACAGTTGGGCCACCTTCCTCCATAAAGGTGATGGGAGAGGAGATACTTGCAAAGAATATGGCAGAGTCAGAGTCACCCCAAAATGGAAGGGTGGATGTAAGAAAAAGTACGATAGAAGAACAGTTGCAAAAACTGGGTACGGCTCATCTGGAGAAAAGAAGGACTAGGGGGGACATGATAGCAGCATTCCAGTATTTCAGGGTCTGCCACAAAGAAGAGGGAGTCAACCTATTTTCCCAGCACTTGAAGGCAGGACTAGAAGCAATGGATGGAAACTAATCAAGGAGAGAAGCAACCTGGAATTGAGAAATTTCCTAACAATGAGAACAATCAACCAGTGGAACTGCTTGCCACCAGAAGTTGTGGGTGCTCCATCACTGGAGGCTTTTAAGAAGAGACTGGACAGCCACTTATCTGAAATGGTAGAGGGTCTCCTGCTTGAGCAGGGGGTTGGACTAGAAGACCTCTGAAGTCCCTTCCAGCTCTATTCTGATTGATAGACAGAGAATAAAACTATTCCCAATGTTTGCGCAGTTATCATCTTATATGCTTTGTGCATCCCAATCAGCACATTTTGGACTTTTGCAGTGTAGAACACAACTAAAAAGGCATGTATTGAACTGGGAAATTGGTACATTGGGGGAAACTGCGCTCTGCCCCCCCCAAATGGGTGGAAGTAAAACTTAAAGAGGAGGTAGAGTAAAATAGCTGTGGAAAGCTATTCTAAGGGCTAATACAGGATCAACTGGATTTGAACTTGTGGGGTCTTTGGTGCTCTCTGAGCCTAATGAAGCAACTCCCAAGAAGCTCCCACCAACACTGATAGGGCAAGTTGCTTGTTTATAAACTTAGAGGGCAAAACCCATTCCTTACTAGCACTGATGATGTTACCTAGTTGGGTCATGAAAAGTCTGCAAGAAAACAAGCTCAGAGAGCCCCAAGGACCCCACAGTTCAACCCTGAGCTGCAAATGTAGCAATAGCCCTTAGACCAGTGTTTCTCAACCTTGGCAGTTTGAAGATGTGTGGACTTCAACTCCCAGAATTCCACAGCCAGCAACGCTGGCTGGGGAATTCTGGGAGTTGAAGTCCACACATCTTCAAACTGCCAAGGTTGAGAAACACTGCCTTAGACATACAGTATACTGCTTCACAGTGCTTTGTAGCCCTCTCTAAGAGGTTTACAGAGTCAGCCTCTTGCCCCCAACAATCTGGGTCCTCATTTTACCGACCTTGGAAGGACGGAAGGCTGAGTCAACCTTGAGCCTGGTGAGATTCAAATTGCCAAATTGCAGGCAGCCGGCAGTCAGCAGAAGTAGCCTGCAGTACTGCATTCCAGCCACTGCGCCACCCCGCCTCTTAATCCATATATACCAAGGATTTGAACATTTTGAAAACAATGGCAATGTAATGATGTCTCCTGTATTGCTGGCTTGCTCAGCTCACATTAAACTCCAATAAAATGTCCATGAGTATGCTTCTAAACCTGCTTTTAAAAGAGAACCTGCCTACTTAGGGAAGTGATCTAACATTGGCAAGCAGTTTTAAGAGCTGGGCTATTCTATTATGTGAGGAGAGTTTTAGGTTGCACCCTGAGTAACCAGGCTGCCTTCATTTATTCAAAGAAGCTGGGGAGATGCCCTCAGCAAAGCGACCTGAATCTCAAAGTCTTCTTGTCCTGCTGCAGCTTCCTTTCTTCTCCAAACTTCCAGAAGTCATCCGTTCAAGAGGTCTCAACAATCTCGAAGGTGAAATCTTCTCCAAGCGAAGACGATTAAAACGGTGGCTTGTCCTTAATTCTGATCTCAAGACTTGATGACTTCACATGAAAGCATCTCTGGTTTTCTTGAATTGTGTTTTCTAATTCTCTTCCAGTGGCAGGTTTATTTGCGTTCCTAGTTTGTCCCGCATGCCTAGGATTTTTGAGTGGTCTTTCATACAAGTACTAACCAATTCTGAGTTTGCTGAGTTTTCTAAGATTGGCTGTAAGGATTGCCCTCCCAACCACATTCAAAGTACGAACTTCTGAGTCAGTGTTTCAAAAGGATTCCTTTATTAGCAGTTGTATGACAATCCATTCATTCAAAGCAAGATCTAAATGCCTCCAGGCAAGGCAAGCATATTTAATCTTAATGCCCCTCCCCATTAGGCAGGATGCAAGAGTAAAGCAATCCACAAAGTGTGAAACTTCTTTCCTGGGAGTACAGATGGCTATACGTTCCCAGACCCTTCCGTTCAACTGACTTGCATTGCCCCTCATAAACCCTATCTTAAGATGAGAAGGTTCCCAGGTGACTAAGATCCGGATATCTGTTATAACCGTTTGATCAAGCAGAACCAAGACCTCCCTTCTCCTTTTGAATGGCAGAGTCTGGAGTCTGACATTGGCGGAGGTCAGATAGATGCTTCCATGTAGCTAATCTGCCAAGCTTTATTTATTTATTTATTTTATTTATTTATTTATTTGTCAAACATGTACAGGATAGTAGTAGTTTGTATAAACACAAGTAAAAAGTAACTATAAAAGAGGACAGTAGGACAGTAGGACAGGGACGGTAGGCACAGTGGTGCGCTTATGCACGCCCCTTACAGACCTCTTAGGAACGGGGAGAGGTCGACTGTAGACAGTCTAAGGTTAAAGTTTTTGGGGTTTGGGGAAGAAACCACAGAGTCAGGTAGTGCATTCCAGGCATTGATCACTCTGTTGCTGAAGTCGTATTTTCTGCAGTCGAGTTTGGAGCGGTTTACATTGAGTTTGAATCTATTACGTGCTCGTGTATTGTTGCGGTTGAAGCTGAAGTTGTCATTAACAGGAAGGACATTTTGGTATATGATTTTATGAACTACATTTAGATCAGATTGGAGGCGACATAGTTGTAAATTGTCTAATCCCAGTATTTCAAGTCTGGTGGAATAAGGTATTTTGTTGTGAGCGGAGGAGTGAAGGACTCTTCTTGTGAAATATTTCTGGACTTTCTCGATTGTATTTATGTCTGATATGCAGTGCGGGTTCCAGACAGATGAGCTGTATTCTAGAATTTGTCTAACAAATGTTTTGTATGCTCTGGTTAGCAATGTAATGTTGCCAGAGAAGAAGCTACGCAAGATTAGATTAACGACTCTTAGTGCCTTTTTGGCAATGTTGTTACAGTGGGCTCTAGCACTTAGGTCGTTGGATATGAGTACTCCAAGGTTACTTGTTACTTGTTGGTTAGCACTCCATTTTGGCTTCTTCGTCGCCTCTGTAGGCTGCATCCAGAGTTAATACCTTGCAATTAAACCACATATCCCCCTCCCCTTTCATACCATTGACTGGGGGAAAAGTTTCTTTTCATTTCATGAATGCATAAACTCATTTATGTTGTGGTAGAATTAGCCAGCTGAATAGGGGAGGTCTCCTGCCCTCTTTCTTGATTGGTAATCGTTTTATCTGGTTTTCATCAGATCGCTAATTGATTTTAGTAACTTCTTCAAGCCATAAAGTCAGGAGAGGCCTTTGTAATACAGTATATTAAAGTTTGTTGTAAAAATCAAAACCAGAAACACACACCGATGACTGATTCAGCTGGATTCAATAACTTCTTTATAAACTTCTTTATAACTTTCTTTATAAAGAGCCGAGGTGGCGCAACGGTTAGAGGCAGTACTGCAGGCCACTTTAGCTGACTGTGATCCGCAGGTCAGCGGTTCAAATCTCACCGGCTCAGGGTTGACTCAGCCTTCCATCCTTCCGAGGTAGGTAAAATGAGGACCCAGATTGTTGGGGGCAATGTAAATATACATTGCTTACTGGTGTAAACCGCTTAGAGAGTGCTTGCACTGGGAGGCGGTATATAAATGTCACAAATAATAAATAAATAAATAAATACCAAGTCAAACCACGATCCCAATTTCTTGCCTTGAATTGTGATATCTGTGTTCTCACAGCATGCTAACCGTCAGTAATTTGCACGATAAGATATGGAATTAATTCAGTTGCTTTTAAGGGTGTTCATCACCCCGAATCGCAAGCTGTTTAGCCCAGCTTGTGGGTCAGACCCAACCACCAAGTGGAAGAAACTTCCTAGTATTTCAGATATTATTTTAGAGGCATACAATCAAGGATCAAGGGAGGTACTAATACCACTCTATAAACCCTTAGCAAGACCACACCTAGAGTACTGCATCCAGTTTTGGTCACCACACTATAAAAAAAGATGTTGAGACTCTAGAACAGTGGTTCCCAACCTTTCTAATGCCGCGACCCCTTAATATAGTTCCTCATGTTGTGGTGACCCCCAACCATAAAATTATTTTCGTTGCCACTTCATAACTGTAATTTTGCTACTGTTATGAATCGTAATGTAAATATCTAATATGCAGGATGTATTTTCATTATTACAAATTGAACATAATTAAAGCATAGCGATTAATCACAAAAACAATATGTAATTATGCCAGATGAGAAATTCTCGGGCCAGTCTTTGCAAGAGCACAAGGAATATCATCTTCCACAGCAAGTCTACTTCTGTATTTAGACTTGATAACCAACAAGTATACAGCAATATTTCTCAATCTCAGCAACCTTTAAGGTGCCTGGACTTCAACTCCCAGAATTCAAAGCAAAGCTGGCCCCTTAGCTGATGTTGTCAAAGCTCGGCCGTCAGGCGTCACAAACGCCTCTCACTGAATGGCACCTCTCCAGACCAATCAGAGGGCTTGGGCGAGTTGAGTCAATATGGCCAGGCTTGTGGCAGTGGGGAGTGGGAGCTGAGGATGCCGGGGTGACCCCTGGGAAATGGTCGTTCGACCCCCCAAAGGGGTCCCGACTCCCAGGTTGGGAACCACTGCTCTAGAAAGAGCAACCAGGATGATTAGGGAACTGGAGGCTAAAATATAAGATGAACGGTTGCAGGAACTGGGCATGGCTAGTCTAGTGAAGAGAAGGACCAGGAGAGACATGATAGCAGTCCTCCAATATTTGAGGGGCTGCCACAGAGAGGAGGGGGTCAAGATGTTTTCCAAAGCACCTGAAGGGCCAGACAAGGAATAATGGATGGAAACTGAACAAGGAGAGATTCAAATAAGGAGGAATTTCCTGACAGTGAGAACAATCAACCAATGGAACAGAAGTTGCCTTCAGAAGTTGTGGGAGCTTCATCACTGGAAGCTTTCAAGAAGAGACTGGACTGCCATCTGTCAGAAATGGTGCAGGGTCTCCTGCTTGGGCGGGGGAGGGGGGAGGTTTTGGACTAGATGACCTACGAGGTCCCTTCCAACTCTGTTAATCTAATCTAATCTTCTTAGATAAAGTGTTTTCTTCCTAGTGTTTTGGGGGGGAGGTATCAGGACTTGACCCTTAGTCCTTCTGCATGGAGGACATTTGATTTACTGCTCAGCTATAGACCCAAAGGCTAATCCTGGTTGCTGTGAGTTATGTTGTAGTCCATCTGGCCAACTTTGTGCAAAGCCACTAGTCTCCACCTGTTGTCGGTACGGTTCCTGCAGAATCCCCCCTTGCTCAGTAGCACTCGATAAACCCTAATTACTTGGGCCTGGTGCCACACTTGCTGATTTAATAGAGTAGCTTCATTAATGTCCTGTTTAGATACTGTGGATAATCCCGTCTCTTGGCCGATCCCGGCCATTGTGTTAATGGAGAAGAAGAAGAAGCAATCAACATTTGGATTGGATTTTGAGCAAAGCTTTTAGGGGGGGACCTCCTGGCCCCAATTGACCACAGCAGCCACCTGACCGTCAGTTCATCTTCAGGTGCCCATAAAGGCTTAAATAAAGCCATTATTCCCTGCTGTGACTCTCTCTCATTTCCAATTCTTCCTCTAGAGTTTTCTTCTCGGTGGTCTAATCAGCTTTAGGTTTTAATTAAGCAGCTGTCATTGGCTTCCTAGTTCTGTTGTGACTTGCTGTTGTATTAAATTTTAATGGAGCCAAGGCTGAATCCGAAGTAGGTGCCTTCAGACAACAAAGCAATATCATTAGCAGGTTACAGTTGTAATTAAGGAGAGGCCGCCGAAGCACTAATCCAGCCCCATTCAGAGGAAGAATGAGGAATTAGCAGAGAGATCATTACTATGGCAGGACAGAACTTCTGACGGGAGAAACATTCATGTTCAAAGTGTGCTCTTTTATGGAAAAATATAACATTGGAACAACATCACTGTGATTACTAACTTACCTATGGGATGTGTCTTCTGAGAGGTTTGGATTCATGGATTTCATCTCCGGCCCATTTCAGTTTCAAATATATTCTATTAAAAATCCAGGTTGTTTGTCTATGGAGATTCTCAGCCCTCCAGGTCATGGTTGTCCCAAAGGTGTTTTTTTTTCCAAGAGGCAACTGGACTTTCTGGTTTTTCTTTGAAGACGTTTCATTTCTCATCCAAGAAGCTTCTTCAGCTCTGACTGGATGGTGGGGAATGGAAGGATTTATACTCCTTGCAGACAGCTGGTCATTTGCATCCTTTTAGAGAGTCCTTGAGGCCACCTGGAGGTTTATCTGTGTCCTCAGGGTCACCTGAATGGTGCTCAGGAGGCAACTGGGCTTTCTTGTTTTTTCTTTTGAAGACGTTTTGCTTCTCATCCAAGAAGCTTCTTCAACTCTGACTGGATGGTGGGGAATGGAAGGATTTATACTCCTTGCAAACAGCTGGTCATTTGCATCCTTTTAGAGGGTCGTTGAGGCCACTTGGAGGTTTATCTGTGTCCTCAGGGTCATCTTGAGTGGTGCAAATGGGTGTGGAGCTTTCTTGGAACTGTTGAAAGGACCTTGTTGTGGATCTGTGCTTCCTGCAGGATGTTTTCGGTCCTGTGTCCCTTCATTGTTGAAGACAGGCACAGGATATTTTGAATGAGTCTGTGTTGTCTGCATCTCAAACTGAAGTGCAAGTGGTTCCAGTAGTCTATACAATTCTTTTCTGGAAATCCGTTCATACTCCCACACCATTCAAAGGGTGTTCATCTCAAAGTGCATAGCTAATAGAGGTGGAGCTCTTGCCTCACAATCAGGAGGTTGTGAGTTCGATCCTAGGTAGAGGCAGATGTAGGGTCTCCTGCTTGGGCAGGGGGTTGGACTAGATGACCTGCAAGGTCCCTTCCGACTCTGTTAATCTGTTAAGCTAAATGTCTTCAGAGATTCTCAGTCATCCAGGTCCTGGTTGTCCCAAAGGTGTTTTTTCAAGAGGCAGCTGGACTTTTTCTGGTTTTTCTTTGAATATGTTTCGCTTCTCATCCAAGAAGCTTCTAAGTATCAATTCTTCCATTCCCCATCATCCAGTCAGAGCTGAAGAAGCTTCTTGGATGAGAAGTGAAACGTCTTCAAAGAAAAACCAGAAAGTCCAGTTGCCTCTTGAAAAAAAAAGCACCTTTGGGAAATCCCTGCTGTTTGTTTTCATTTTTAAATTTTTTACCTCCATCTATCATTTTCAAAGAGCATGGATTTAGATTTATTATTAGAGTTGGAAGGGACCTTGTAGGTCATCTAGTCCATCCCACTGCTCAAGCAGGAGTTCCTACGTCATTTGAGACAGATGGCAGTCCAGTCTCTCCTTGAAGGTCGCAAGTGTTGGGGCTCTCATGACCTCCGCTGGCAAGCTGTTCCACTGGTTGATCGCTCTCACCGTCAGAAAGTTTCTCCTCACTTCCAGGTTGAATCTCTCCTTGGTCAGCTTCCATCCGTTATTCCTTGTTTGGCTTTCTGGTGCCATAGAGAACAGCCTGCCCCCCTCCTCTCTGTGGCATCCCCTCAAGTATTGGAACACTGCTATCATGTCACCCCTGGTCCTTCTCTTCGCCAGACTGGCCAAGCTCAGTTCCTGCAACCGCTCTTTGTATGTTTTATTTTCCAGACCCTTTATCATCCTGGTTGCTCTCTTCTGCACTTTCTCTAGAGTTTCAATGTCTTTTTTGTAGTGTGGAGACCAAAACTGGATGCAGTACTCTAGGTGTGGTCTGACCAAGGCTTTATAGAGTGGTACTAGTACCTCTCTGGTCCTTGATTGTATCCCTCTATTTATGCAGTTCAGGACTGTGTTGGCCTTTTTGGCTGCTGCTGCACACTGCTGGCTGATATTTAGTTGGCTGTCTATTTAGTTGGATGTCATATTTAGTTGGATGTTCTTATGTGCCACTTCCCGAACTTTGGTCTTTCCATGATAGCTGCGTTTTGGCTTGCAACGTTATCCATTATGTGGGTGGGAAATGATCCTTAGGAGTCTTACAGCTGGTGGTAACTGGGTTAGGAGATAGGCCAGGATAGGCAGAACAAAGCCAAGCAAGGATTATGGGTTCAACCATATGTTGTATGTTGAGGACTACCTGCCTAAATGCTTTGAATTAAATTTCATCTTGGGACAGATCCCAGGCCTCTGAAATGTCCAGCTGAATCTTGCCTAGATCAAAACACCCCCCAAAAAATATTTTGACGTGACTATTTTGTAAAGTCTTTGCATTCATTTCTAATTCCATCACAGGTTCCCCCCTTTCTCTCTTCTCCTGCCCTCTCTCTCTTTTTTCTCTCTCCTAGATTTGCAGATCAAGGCTGTGTTTGTTTGTTTGTAAAAACAATCTGTCAGCCTACTGAGATGACATGATACTTGATTCCAGCACCTCGAAGCCTGACTTGCATGCTGTTCAAAGCTCTGCTGTTCAGATTATCCGTCTTCCTAACTGGGTTTGAATCCTCGCCAAGCTTGTCTCTGTTCAGTGATATCCTCTTTTCTGGATGCTCCCCCATCCTAATCCTGAAAGCTTTAGAGAAACCACTCCATTTCAAGAAAGAGTTCTAACAAACATCTCCCTTTCCTTACTTTTGTTGAATTCTGTTGGGAAATTGCCAGCTAGGCTGGAAGGAGGGGTCAAGTGGGGACCTAGCCTGGAGTCCCTGAGCAGCCTCAAGAGGCATAAGCCTCTAGATCAGATGAAACCTTACCTGATTGTTCCCAGGGGAAAGCAGGCTGTCTGGAGAGTGCCTTGTAACATAGGTAGAACTTCTTCTGTGAACTTCATTTAAACGAGAGGATGAGTCATACTCAATCTTCCATTTTCATGTGGAGCCAAATGCAGAACTACATAATCTTTCAATTTTTACTACTTATCTCCCTGTGCCACTTGTGTGTGTGTGTGTGTGAGAGAGAGAGAGAGAGAGAGAGAGAGAGAGAAAGAGAGAGAAAGAGAGAGAGAGAGAGAGAGAGAGAGGGAAACAAAAGAACAAAGGAAGGAAGGAAGGTGGAGAGAAAGAGAGGGAGGGAGGAAAAAGAGGAAGAAAGGAATGAAGGGAGGGAGGGAGGCGGGATGGAGAGAGGAAGGAAGGAAGAGGGAGGGAGGGAGGAGAAGGGAGGGAGGGACAAAGTGAGGGAGGGGGAGGGAGGGAGGAAGGGAAGTAGAGATGGGTTGGAAAAAAGGAAGGAAGGAAAATGGGAATGAGGGAGGGAGGGAGGGAGGGAGGAAGGAAGGAAGGAAGGAAGGAAGGAAGGAAGGAAGGAAGGAAGGAAGGAAGGAAGGAAGGAAGGAAGAGAGACCAACCTGCTTGGAGAATAAACATGGTGCTTTCTGGATGCCTGGATAATGAAACGTATTTGTCAGGCCGAAGCCATTTTAGTTGGGGTCTTTGGCCTGCCACATGCTATTTTAAAATGTATTCTTAGCTGTGGGAATTTGGGAGGGGTATTTGCACGAGGGATGTCTGCATGTAGCCATAACAAATTCCTTCTAGATGGTCAAGGTCATCCTTTGTCTTTGCACTCCTGCACCTGCACATAAGGAGATGGGAGTTGCTGCCAAGTTGTCAGATGAAGATTGGTCAACGTGATGGACTTGGGGGTGTGGGAACAAGGGCTTGAACTTTCAACTGGGTGGAGAAACCTCTGGGACTTCAGATTCGGGTTTCTCCCAGATGTGCCAACATGGCTCTGCTAATAAATCGGAGCTTTGAGGAATACTTTGCCTCGGACTCTGATTTAATTTTCGATGCTATTTGGAACCCCGACAACATTAATATTTCACAGACATGCAGATCTAACTTCTTTATTGTGCTGCCACTACTATTAAAACGGGCGGAAGAACAATCCCACTGATGGCGATGCATTTCCTCTTTTGCATTCTTCATCTTCTTTTGAAAGAAAAAGCCTGCCCTCTCGGCACCAGATGTCAGCTGGGAAGGGATAAACTCCCTAAGTCCTGATGAACATAATGCATGTAAGGGGGTGGGGGGAAAGGGGGAGGCGGAGGAGAGCGAAAGAGGCACAAAACATCTGGTTCATATCCTCCGAGATGCGGAGGGAAGAATGCCTACTTTTCTTTTCTTGTACCCTTCTTCTTTTCAAAGCTCATCCCTATTTATCCGCAGCCTGGAGCCAGATGTTTAAATCCTTTGGAAATCAGACACTAAACACACAATTCTGCATAAGGGGGGATGTATGATGTGCATATTGCAGGGAGTGCGTGTGAAAAGAACTCCAAATGTGGATTTCAGTGCTTGTGAAGTTAATGCGCTCCTGTTGACCCGGGATAGCATCAACAGAGGAAGCTATTCATGTCTACAGCCTCTAGTCAACTCTTCCCTAATCCTTCAATGTGGAGGAACCAAGGATCCAAGTGGACATTTTGTGCTAGCTAAGATGTAAAGCCATTGTGTAGCCTCTGTGTTCAGATGATGTGCTTAGCTGGGGCAACAGGAGGCTTAAGCTTAACGTGTCATGGGAACGTCTTAAACCAGACAGCATTGGAGCTACAGAGATTTTGACTTTGTAGGAAGCATCCCGCTGAACGTCTTCTACAAAAGCCCAACAAAACAAGGCATAGCGCAGGGGTCCCCAAATGTGGCAACTTTAAGACTTGTGGACTTCAACTCCCAGAATTCTCCAGCCAACTCTTAAAGTTGCCAAGTTTGAAGACCGCTGGCATAGTGACTGCGGGATTTTGGAAGTCCATCCTTGCTGGTTGGGCAATTCTGGGGCTTCAAGTCCACACATTTTAAAGTGGTCAAATTTTTTTAAAAATGCCCTGCTCTAGAATTTCAATTAAATACATATTAACAGAGATTAATAGAGTTGGAAGGAACCTTGTAGGTCATCTAGTCCAACCCCTCTAGGTGGCCCGGCATGCATGCACACAGCTCAATTTGCATAAATGGTGGGCCGGCACACACACCACGACTGCCTGCCAGCCAGCCTGCCACTGGCGCAAGTTGAGCTGCACGTATGCGCACACACTCTGGCCAGCCATTCGCATGGCCCAATTCCGAATAGGCTATGGCCTGGTAGTGGTCTCTAGCTCAGAAGTCCATAGCACACCAGGACCCCCTGTGCTACACTGTCTCCCGGAGTCTGCCCAAATCCATTTTCATTGTGTCGAGGACACTATCTAACCATCTCACGCTCTGCAGTCCCCTTCTCCTTTGGCCTTCCATCTTTCCCAACCTCAAGGTCTTCTCCAAGGAGTCCTCTCTTCTTGTATGGTAAGCCTCAGTATCTATCCTTCCAAAGGACAGTCAGGGTTGATTTCCTTTAGGATCAACTGATTGGATCTCCTCACAGTCAATCTTCCTTATGGTCCAACTCTCACAGCCATATCTTGCACATGTACTCTGTGCCTATGTGTATACACGATCACACTAATGTCCACATACATACGCTTACACATATGCACACTTGCACACATAGATGCACATATCTATACCCATTACACTGATATATACACAGGCATCCACTTATAGTTATTGTCAGAGTGCGCACAGTGTGACTATGTGAGACAACCCAGGAGCAAAGACAGTAAACAGAGGTTTGTATTTAAATAGTAGTTTTATCCACAAAGAATATATACATACATATACTTTAGTCAGACCTCAAACAAACAGCAATCAGCAATTACAGCATGGAAGAACACATGGAGAGACAGATACACCCCAACAGGACCTCTTCTTATTACAGGCTCTTAAAGTGATTTCAGCCCAAAAACCTTGGTGACTCACTCCTAGTATTACATCATTGTAGAAGCTGGTCAGCTGTTAAATCATTACCCTAACAGTTATACTGTCAACTTTGAACCAAATCAGGCTATTTTTTCTGTCTCTCAGTTGCCACACTGTATGGGGAGAGGGAAGGGGGTTGGAATGTATTGCCAGACACAGCACCGATCTATTTCATGAGAACCAAGGTCATCTCCGCAGGTGTTGGATGAAGGAGGAGGGGAGTGCCTAAGGAGCCTGCCAATTAACTTAATTGGACAATGTGACCAGTGACACTTGGGGAGGGGATCATTTGCTATTTTAATTATACCGAAACCCCAGGGAATATTTAGGGTTGGTTTTACATTTAAGTGTGCCGATATGATGAACCCAATAAAAAAGTTCTTTAAGGAAGATTCCAGCCTTGGAGTTCTGATTTGCTTGGGCTCATTAGTTGGAACCTTGACATATACACTCATATGCAGAAAGATTGCCAAGTTTTTTTGGCAAGTTATCTTTATTTGTGGGCCTCCTCCTCAAAATGTCGGCCTCTTTCTGGATGCATGTCTTGCAAATGTTTTGTCCAGACTTTTATTTTTTTCTGAGGAGTGATGGATGTCAAGGACCTTGTTTGTTGACTCCGCAACACATGTCGCAACAGAGGCCGGCTTGGCACGCGTGTCAATGCGCTCTTATAAACCGGGCTTTTTCTTTTCCAACTTTAATAGCCTGGATGGGTCGATTCCCCCATTCCAGTGGCAGATGGCACTTGAAATAGAGTGTTCCTCCTTTTTTTTGCAGCCATGTATATGGCTGTAGCAAGTTGCAAAAGAATCATTTGTCACCGTGAGATCCAGATCCCGTGTCTTAATTGCAAATCTTGCTTTCCCAAATGTCTCAATTCAAGTTTTTCTCGCGGATTCTTGTCTTTCATTTTGCACCTCTCTTCCTCTGCCTATGTCCTGGTGAGAGAGGGGAGCTGGCGTAATTAATCAAATGGCATCCTCAGTGATGTGTCAATGAATTCCCCGTTAATGGACTCATTAGCGAGCTGCATCTGAGAATGTGTCGAGGAAAAAAAAGCATAGATGGCTTTCTCAGAACGTGCGGAGGAAAAGATATATCTATGACTTCTTGGCCCTGAGAACGTCTCCAAGTGGCATTTGTTGATGAAGCAGAAAATATATGTATTTTTTAAATTAGCATTTGGTGTCCCTGGCATTGTTGTTGGTACCACAGTGATTGGACGAAGGGAACGAGGGATTTGCTCACCAAGTTGCTGTTTCTGCAGAGAAGGGAACAGATAACAGATAACCAGAGTTGGAAGGGACCTTGCAGGTCATCTAGTCCAACCCCCTGCCCAAGCAGGAGACCCTACATCGGGTTTAACGGTAAACTTGGAGAATTTAGAAATCAAAGAACAAGAGAGACAAGAAGCAAGTGATCAATCTGTCATTTCAGCAATCTGAGGCTGAAGGATAGTTTGGTGCCAAAGAACCACAAGGATTAGGTTTATAGGCAACCTGTAGAAACTGCCCTTTAAACTCCTTAAAAGTTTATAATAGAACAGAGAGAGAAAAGGAAAAAAATCTCTTAAAAAAAGAAGAAGAAAGATTTAGAGGGGAAAAAGAAAAATCTCTTTAAAAAAAAAAGGAAGTCTTGTTGATGTGTGTTCAAATAATACAGCAGAAAGAGACAAAGGGCACCCAGAAAGGAATGTTCATTAGGCACAAATATATCAAAAAAAGCTACAAGATTCCAAGAGAGAGAGGCTGATTAAAAAGTCAATAAACGATGGAATTTTTAAAAGGTTAAGAGATGATGGATAATGAGAAAATATATTAATAAAATGGAAAAATACAAATAGCGAAAATTGTAGTATATATATTAACAGATAATACAACATTATAACTAAAAATAAGTTAAGCTTAGTAGATGGAAATTTAGGATTAGGTAATCTAATTGTATTATCAACATTAATAGTGTGTTAAAGTATATTGTGAATTTAAAATATTAAGGATTAGAAATTGTGGGGATTTTGAGATACACTCCCGGGAATGATTAAATATTGTTAATATTTGGCTTTATTAGTAATCCTACTGAAGTTATTGAATATTGAAGTTCAATATTGGAATATTGAAGTTATGGTGGAATAATGAGTAATTCTTAAAATATTAAATATTAGTAATTTAGTAGGGGATAACAAATACATGGCGCAAAGAAATGTTATCTATGTTTAAATGAATTAATGGGAAAAATGATAAAGAATTATAAAGAGAGAATAGTATTGTTGAAGTTGGAAGATTAGGATTACACATACTTATTTGTATTATTATTGTTAGTGTTATTTAAAAAAGATTTGACCCAGTCAATACACCGTCCACAAAATATGTATGGTGTGAAAAGAAAACTGCAAATAAAACATGTTTTTTTTAAAAAAAGAAACTGCCCTATGTAATCCTGAATCCTACTGAGGTGGGAGCTAAACTAGCATTATTGTCCATGGATGGTGTGTCAGGTTCCAATTAATGTACCCATCGCAAACAGCACTCCGAGGCAGTCTGTTTCCCCAAAGAACAGGCTTATTCAGATACATCATCTTGGCACAAACTGGTGGAAAGCCAGTACTGAAGGTTCCCGCGCTTTCCACCACATTAAAAGTAAAAGTTTCTTGTTTTTCTCAAAACAATAAATCACGTTGTCCAATCGGGATATTGGCTGGTTTGCTTGGCGACTTCTCTCCTCCTCCTCTGGACAGCCAGCCGTTGGAATGTCTCTGACTCATAAGAGAGCTATGTTGTTTTGGCTGCAAAACTCCATCTGTCTCTACTCTCCGCCTTCAACTCCAAACTGTGTCAACCTGAAGCCATGTGAGAATAAACCCCAATAGAAACAAAAGCCCCTACAAAAAGGGACCGGCCACAACCAGGTCAGCTTCAGGTGTCCTGCCTGGAAGCTATTTTATCGGCCTTGGATCTTCAGGCCTGCAACATTTAAGACTGTGGGAAACTGGGAGGGGGGATTGCATGGAGCTGGGGAGATACGTAGTCAAAATAACATTCCTTTCTCCGAGGGTCAAGGCCACTCTGCCCTGCACCTGCAGGGGTGTGACTGGGAGGCATCTCCAGTTGGGACGGTGCTTTGATTGGATGATGTAATGGACATGTATCAGAGTTTGTTGCAGAAAAATAAATCCAGAAAGTACACACAGGTAGACTGATGCAGCAGGATTGATTTAAATAAGAAACTTCTTTATATACAAGAATATATATACAAGACCAATGTAGATTCTTCTTCAAGCAGTTACAAGCAAACACACCGGCAGGAGAGAACAGTTAATTTCATTTCAGAATTCAGAGTGGACTGAAGAGTACAGAGTGGGCTCAGCCATGCCCAGCCTTCTAGCTTCAGTTTCGATTCTCTGCACAGACTCAGATGTGTTTAAGCTCTCATTGGCTGACTTAGTTGCTATGCCTATTCATTGGCTGACCTTGTTACTATTGGCTCTTCCAGTTCATGAATATTCTAACAACATGTGGGTGCTGGGGCATGGACTTGGACTTTCTTTTGGGTGGGGAAAACCCGGAAGCTTTTAGATTCAGGTTTTCACAGCTGTGCCAATATGACATCTCTAATAAAATGGAACTTTAAGGAAACTCAAGCTTCGGAGTTTTCTTTCGTTGGGGGTGTTGCTTGACATCAGGCTTGACAGGGTGGTGGAAATATGACAGGGGAAAGACCATTTCTACATGAGATGAGACTTAAAAGGATTATACTCCAGCTCAGTTGAAGGACACAGAGTTGGGGGAAGTTACTTTGAACACCTAGTTCCTGTTTCTGGCACAACATATTGATGGTAGCACAACAGTTTTTTAAAAAAACATCTCACCACTCCTTCTATGATAGACAACTTTCTGGAGGTGTTGAGTATCCCAGTTTGTTGAGGGCCCTGTTGAACTTAGCAAAGGTCTTGCTGGAATCTTCTCCAGGTCTTTTTGACTTCTACCAGAAGATACTGAGGTTGAATCTCACCTTCATTATGAACAATAGGTGTTCTACAAGATTATTGTGACGATGAAAATTGGATGGAGAGGCCTTAACTACGTATGTCTCTGCTTCATCTTACTCTTCTGATGGCACCTTCTTTATGGACCTTTGTTTTCTTCTTTCTTGTATGCCTGGATAGGATACAGAGGTCCTCAACACAGCCATCCTGACGGGCAAGCCAGTGTCCATCCCTGTGAAAGTGGTTGCTGTTGAAGAAGATGGATCCGTCACAGACATCTCCAGCTCCACTGAATGCAAATCAGCTGATGAAGATGTCCTCAAGGTAAGGCTGCTTCTTGAAACTGGAAACATCCCAGGAATGGTTTAGTCCAGGGGTAGGCAAAGTTGGCTCTTCTATGACTCGTGGACTTCAACTCCCAGAATTCCTAAGCTAGCATGATTGGCTCAGAAATTCTGGGAGTTGAAGTCCACGAGTCATAGAAGAGCCAACTTTGCCTACCCCTGGTTTAGTCTGATGATTATCAAAGGCTAAAACTGTCTTACAAATCAACAGTTTACTTAACCAACCACTGGATGATGTATGTCACTCTCTCTAGAACCTTCATGGAGAACACGCCTTCTCTCCTGCTTTTAAATATAATTAGCAGAGGGTGCAGGGAGTGCTACCGTGTTTCCCCCAAAATAAGACCCTGTCTTATATTTTTGAATATGCACTCAAATATTTTTGAATGCACTCAAAAGCCCGATTGGGCTTATTATCAGGGGATGTCTTATTTTGGGGGAAACGAGAGAGAGAGAGAGAGAGAGAGAGAGAGAGAGAGAGAGAGAGAGAGAGGGAGGGAGGGAGGGAGGGAGGGAGGGAGGGAGGGAGGGAGGGAGGGAGGGAGGGAGGGAGGGATGATAGATAGATAGATAGATAGATAGATAGATAGATAGATAGATAGATAGATAGATAGATAGATAGATAGATAGATAGATAGATAGATGATAAATAGATGATAGATAGATAGATAGATAGATAGATAGATAGATAGATAGATAGATAGATGATAAATAGATGATAGATAGATAGATAGATAGATAGATAGATAGATAGATAGATAGATAGATAGATAGATAGGTAGATAGATAGGTAGGTAGGTAGATAGGTAGATAGGTAGATAGGTAGATAGGTAGATAGGTAGATAGGTAGATACATAGATAGATAGATAGATAGATAGATAGATAGATAGATAGATAGATAGATAGATAGATAGATAGATAGATAGATAGATAGATAGATGATAAATAGATGATAGATAGGTAGATAGGTAGATAGGTAGATAGGTAGATAGGTAGATAGGTAGATACATAGATAGATAGATAGTTTCCCTGAAAATAAGACCCTGTCTTATATTTTTTGAACCCTGAAATAAGCGCTTGGCCTTATTGCCATGCACTCAAAAGCCCGATTGGGCTTATTATCAGGGGATGTCTTATTTTGGGGGAAACACTGTATCATCATCATTAAGGTTAGCAACATTACTGTTGATGATGTTCCCTAGTTGGGTAATGAAATGTCTGCAAGAAAACAACCAAGCTCAGTGAGCACCAAGGACCTCACAGGCAGGGAAGTGTTAGGGAAGTATCGATAAAAATTCCATCTATCCATTCATCTCTCACTCTCTCTCTTCTGCCTATATCTGTCTGTCTGTCTGTCTGTCCATCCGTCCATCCATCCATCCACAGTGGTACCTCTGTACTCAACCGTAATTGGTTCCAGGAGGCGTGATGAGTACCAAAAATGATGAGTATCAAACAAATTTTCCCCACAAGCAATAATGTAGTGAGTCACAAGGCAGCCAACACCGACAAGTTCTAGTTTGTGTGTTAAAGGCCATGTAGGTCTTTAAAGATGATGATCAACATCTTGAATTGCACCTGGAGACCAATGAGTACCAAACAAACAATGAGTACCGGGGCAAAATTCTCACTTCAAAATGTATTGAGTAATAAATTCAATGAGTTTCAAAGCAGTTGAGTACCAAGGTATCACTCTATACATTATTTATTTATTTATTTATTTATTTATTTATTTATTTATTTATTTATTTATTTATTTATTCATTCATTCATTCATTCATTCATTCATTCATTCATTCATTCATTCATTCATTCATTCATTTATTTATTTATTTATTTATTTATTTATTTATTTATTTATTTAGTGCTCTTATATGCCGCCCTACTCCCTGAGGACTCAGGGCAGCGTACAACATTTTGAAGAACAACTAAACAATATAACATTTAAAAACAGTATTAAAAAGAATTATAAAAGACATATAAAACCATACATACATGGGGGAGACTTAGGATGTAAAATTGTCTCAATTACCCCGCCTGCAGGAAAAGCCATGTCTTAATGGCTTTTCGGAAGGCCAGCAAGGTGAGGATAATTCGGATTTCTGGAGGTAGTTGGTTCCAGAGTGCGGGGGCCCCTACAGAGAAGGCCCTCCCCCTAGGCCCCGCCAGCCGACATTGTTTGGTTGATGGGACCTGGAGGAGACCCACTCTGTGGGACCTGACCGGTCGAAGGGAAGTGTGAGGTAGGATGCGGTCCCGGAGGTAACCTGGTCCTAAGCCATGTAGGGCTTTAAAGATGCTAATCAACACCTTGAATTGCACCCGGAGACCAATGGGCAGCCAATGCAGCTGGCGGAGTATAGGTGTTATGTGGGTGTATCTTGAGACACCCACAACAGCACGCACAGCCGTACTTTGCACCAGGTGAAGTCTCCGGATACTCTTCAAGGGTAGCCCCATGTAGAGCGCATTATGTAGGTATATCTGTATTCATGAGTGCATGTATATATATATCCATCCATCCATCCATCTGTCCATCCATCCGTGCATCCATCCATGCATCTTTTCCACCCTGTTTCTGCAGGCACTATGTTCATTGCTACATCTCATTCTTTTACATGCATTTCTTGAAGCCAAGGTTGTCTTGGTATTAAAAGAGTCACCCCTCCCCTCCCCCAACATCTAAATCACATCAGCTAACAAAGCTAATTCCATTGTTAATTCCAGCCAGGTCTAAATATAGTGTGCAAACATGCCAAGTTCTCATTTCTTCACAGGTAAGATGATAACGGCAACTAATGGCTCTTTTCATTGACATAGAGAAGTGCATGCGTTGACACTGGTACAGTGATAAAACTCATTATTTTCATCCAGACTTTCTCTCCGGAGTAGATGTCTGTCACCATGGGGGACCGATCAATTAATTATATGATTATCTGATTCAAATTGACATAGTGAATGAAGAGGTCTTGAATTCAGAGGGAGGTGTCATTCTAACGTCTTCCGTTGCTCCACAATGCAGCTGCTGATCTTTCTTTCTTCCAAAAATGCTTTCTTTCACACTCACACGATAGATATACCGTATTTTTCGGAGTATAAGACGCATCTTTTTACCCTGAAAAAGAGGGTGAAAACTTGGGTGCGTCTTATACACTGAATGTAGCCCCACCCATCCGGTCACCCCCACCCTTTGGCCTCTGCCTGCCAGCAATTTACCTCTTACAGCAAACAGGGCAAAGCCTGATTAGCACAAGAAGAAAGTATCTGCCTGCCGACACACAGCTGACTCAGAAGCCACGTGGTAAAATGAAGCTAACTATGGTGGCTGTGAGGAGACAAATTGAAATAGACTGCTGGCAATGTTTGACTGCTGAAATTGAAAGGAAGTAAGCTGCAAGCTGCTGTGGCCTAGAGGAAAGAGCTCTTGCCTCACAATCAGGAGGTTGTGAGTTCTATCCTAGGTAGAGGCAGATTCTGTTACTTTGTTAAATGTTTGTAGAGCGTTCAAATTATTAGACTTATTTTTTTAAAGTCTGCTTTATTATTGTTCTAGACAACTTAACAAAATAAAGAAGCTTTTTAAAATAAATGCTTGCTCTGAAGAGGCCCAGTGCTTTTGTATCTTCTTTTAAATACCAAAGAATGTATACTTCCAGAAAGCCACATAAAATTTAAAGATCTGTAAAAGTATAATCTGAAATGTAATAGTGTCCTGTTCAGTAAATTTCCTGACAGTTAAGACAATTAGAACTGAAGTTAGAACTGGTGTAGGGTTCCTGCCTAAGCAGGGGGTTGGACTAGAAGACCTCCAAGGTCCCTTCCAGCTCTGTTATTATTGGAGGAATTTTGTGTGATTACATTTAAAAAAACTTTCTGGCATTTTTTACATTTCTCAAATTCTTTGCTATTTCTATGGGTCTGGCACACATGCACAGAAATACACAGCAAACAGTGTATATCATCTGTGCTGTTTGCTGTTTGGCAAATTGCTGGGAGGCAGAGGCCTTTTTTCCTTGTTTTCCTCCCCCAAAACTAAGGTGCGTCTTATACTCCGAAAAATACAGTAAGTTCTATATCTATCCCTTGATTTGTTTCTTGGCTTGCCGTATTTCCCCCTCCCCTCCTCTCATCACATCATTATGGCAACGAGGGATGTGTTGAGATACGTTCTGTGGACCTCTCGTGGTGTTAATTGAGTTTCTAACATTTGTTTTTTAACCTGGCGTATTCAGGTGCGACTGAACACCGAGATTAAACATCTCGGGAAATGTTATTTAAAAAAGAATTAGGTGCCTGATCGTATTAATATCTTTGCAGAATGAGGGAATGGCTGCATTTCTAGACTTGTGAAACTTTTTGGTTTGCATGCATGTAGGTTTTTGAATAATACAGACATGTTTTGTGGACGTTAGAAGCGTGCATATAAAACATGCACAGGTCGCCCTTGACTTACAACTGCAATGGAGTCTGGACTTATTTTTATTTTATTTATTTATTTATTTTATTTGTCAAAACATGTACAAGATAACAGGTCTGGTATAAACATAAACAAAAGCAAAGTAGGTATAGGTAAATTGGACAATAGGACAGAAGGACAGGGATGGTAGGCACGATGGTGCACTTATGCACGCCCCTTACAGACCTCTTAGGAATGGGGTGAGGTCGACTGTAGACAGTCTAAGCTTAAAGTGGGTTTGGGGTTTGGGGATGAAACCACAGAGTCAGGTAGTGCATTCCAGGCATTGATCACTCTGTTGCTGAAGTCGTATTTTCTGCAATCGAGTTTCGAGCGGTTTACATTGAGTTTGAATCTATTGTGTGCTCGTGTGTTGTTGTGGTTGAAGCTGAAGTAGTCATTGACAGGTAGGACATTGTGGCAGATGATTTTGTGAACTACATTTAGATCAGATCAGAGGCAACGTAGTTGTAAATTGTCTAATCTCAGTATTTCAAGTTTGGTGGCATAAGGTATTTTGTTGTGAGCGGAGGAGTGAAGGAATCTTCTTGTGAAATATTTCTGGACTCTCT
Source organism: Diadophis punctatus similis (assembly GCA_023053685.1). Taxonomy (NCBI): domain Eukaryota; kingdom Metazoa; phylum Chordata; class Lepidosauria; order Squamata; family Dipsadidae; genus Diadophis; species Diadophis punctatus. The sequence goes on along the minus strand of JALIGW010000073.1, from coordinate 2,447,412 downwards.
CGATTGTATTTATGTCTGATATGCAGTGCGGGTTCCAGACAGGTGAGCTGTATTCGAGGATTGGTCTAACAAATGTTTTGTATGCTCTGGTTAGCAGAGTAATATTGCCAGAGAAGAAGCTACGCAAGATTACGTTAACAACTCTTAGTGCCTTTTTGGCAATGTTGTTACAGTGGGCTCTGGCACTTAGGTCATTAGATATGAGTACTCCAAGGTCTTTAACAGAGTGAGGGTCGTCTACAAGGTCGTGTCCTCCAAGTTTGTATTTTGTGTTCGGATTCTTTTTGCCAATGTGTAAGACAGAGCATTTGTTGGTTGAGATTTGAAGTTGCCAGTTATCAGATCATTGTGATACATGGTCAAGGTATATCACGTATGTCACATATGGCCATGAGTTGAGGCAGCCATGTGACCTGACTTTATGACTTATTTTTTCTTTTCTTTTTTTACAGCCATTGTTAATAAGCAAATGTAGTGGCCGTTCAGCGAACACTGCAGTTATTAAGCAAACTCGTTGTCTGCAATGATTGGGGTGTTTTTTTTTGTTTTTGTTTTTGCCATCAACAGAAAGTAAACATCAGTTGCTGCCAAAAATATCATAAATTGCAATGAAAAGACACCGCACCCTTCCATAAATGTGGGCTGGTTATATTTTGCACCCAAAATGCAATAACCTGACTTTGGGGGGAGGGCAGCCATTGGAACATTGAATCCAGTTTGTAAGTACCTTTTTTTGGGGTGGGTGGGTGTCCATCATATCTTCGAACAATCACTAAGTGGCCATAAGTCGAGGACTACCTGTGTGATAGTGAGATCCTTAGTAGAAAAAGCCTGTTGATCAATATAGGAAAGGTAGCTGGGAAAGAAAGAAATTATCTGGGGATTTGAAAATCCAGGACCCAATTTTTATAGACAACCGTTTGAATCCTGGCACTCATTTTACTTCTGGAGTGATTGGTCTTTTCTTTTCCTACCCCTCGCCAAGGAAGTTGCGGTAATAAGCGCCATCAGGGAAGTTGCCTATAATTGCCTAATTTCGTGCTTCTTTATCCCATTAATTTTGTCTCCGGTTGCTCTTTTCTAATTGCTGAAATGTGCCATGTCCTCTCGCCCATGACGAACGGCATGTCACTCTTAACCTCTGATGCCTGCTTATTGGATCTTGATGAAGTAGATTGGAAGACAATGCTCCAGGGGACGAGCCAGGAGGTTGTCCTTCAAACCTGCCCTTTCTGGGAAAGGAGACCAGCGGATTTGTCTCTCTGCCTGGAAATCCTGACGCCAGCCCTCCTGGACGTCTTGGAAGAGCAGCCCATGTATTGGCTTGCCTTGGGTCCACCTCAGTGGACCAAGATTAAAATGCTCTTCTCTGTTAACTATTGGAATCCTTCGCTAGCATGTGTTTGCTTCTATGGTATAAGGAGAAGGGGGAGGGAAGGAAAGGGAGAAAGAAAGAAAAAAGAAAGAAAAGGAAGAAAAGAAAGGAGGGAAGAAAGGAAAGGAAAGAATGAAGGAATGAAGCAAGAAGGGAAGGAAGGAAGGAAAGGAAAGGAAAAGAAGGAAAGGAAAGAAGGAAGAAAGGAAAGGAAGGAAAGGAAAGAATGAATGAAGGAAAGGAAAGGAAAAAAGAAAGAAAGAAAGAAAGAAAGAAAAAGAAATAAAGAAGGAAAGAAAAAGAAAGAAAGAAAGAAAGAAGAAAGAAAGAAAGAAAGACAGGGAGGGAGGGAGGGAGGGAGGGAGGGAAGGAAGGAAGGAAAGAAGGAAGGAAGGAAGAAAGGAAGGGAGGGAGGGAGGAAGGAAAGGAAGGAAAGGAAGGAAAGAAAGGAAAGAAGGAAGAAAGGAAAGGAAAAAGGAAAGAATGAAGGAAGGAAGGAAGGGAAAGGAAGGAAGGAAGCAAGGAAGGGAGGAAGGAAAGGAAGGAAAGGAAGGAAGGAAAGGAAAGGAAGAAAGGAAAGGAAGGAAAGGAAAGAATGAAGGAAGGAAAGGAAAGAAGGAAAAAAGGAAGGAAGGAAGGAAGGAAGAAAGAAAGAAAGAAAGAAAGAAAGAAAGAAAGAAAGAAAGAAAGAAAGAAAAAGAAAGACAGGGAGGGAGGGAGAGAGGGAAAGAAGGAAGGAAAGATGCAGGGAAGGAAAGAAGAATAGGAAGGAAGGAGAAATTAATGGAAGAAGAAAGAAAGAAAGGAAGAAGAAAGGAAGGCAGGGAAGGAAGGATGGAAGGAATTTTCTACCAACTTTTTGGAGACCCTCCATGGCCAAATCATAACTCTGCCCTAATTATGGCCCCCAAACCTCCAATCCCTCCCTCCTCCCACCTAAGCCCACTGTATTTCTTCAATTGACTCAGCCCTCCAAATATTACCCTAATCTCTGGCCAGAAGTTGCAGCTGGAGTGATTTGTTCTGCTCTTCCAAGGAGCTGCAATCAACCGTGAGATTCCCTCCGCTCTGCGTACGTAGCTCTAATCAGATTCTCCTCGATTTTGCTGGAGCAAAAGTGTTTTGGGGCTTAATTTACGACACCTGCTTTGGGGTGATACCGCTGGTGGAAGCACTCCCTGGGGACACATCAGTGACACTGACGACAGCCAGCCATCAGTCTGACAAGAAGATGTCATTCTGAAGCAGCGGAGGCTAATTTATGTGACACAAAAGCTCTCGCCTTTGACAGATCCCCAATTCCTTTTTTCCCCCTCCTGATGCAGAAGTTGTGGGGAATATGTCATAACAATTACGGTTCCTGTTCCTGCCGCTATTGCTATTCGCTTTTGACTGAATTATGCAGCAGGAGGTCTAAACAATTGCCAGGCCTCCTCCGAGATTGGAACGAGGTGCAAATATTGTTGCAGGGATCTAATCGGAGAAGGCTGCCCGGAACCAAGGTTTATTATTCCAAGTTTTTGGGCTTGTGCTGCAGCCCATCATCAGGGGACAGAAGTTGTGTACATCTCTCCAGAATATGTGTACTGGGTTGTTTTATACATTGTATTTATATGGTGCCTGGTTGTGTGTAGCTTTTAGTCGTTAATTAGGGTGTTGATGGCTGGCTGTTAAGTCATTGATTGTTGTTTCCTTGTGATGATGATGTTCGAAGAGGGCCTTGACATCTAACAGGTTGTGGGCTGCCCACACTGTGTCCGCAGGTGGCTGGTAAGGCCTAATATGGGCACGAAATGTTCTGCCACAGGTTGGGCAGACATGTGTGGGCACCATTGTTGCAGCTCTGGCTTTGCGGAATGCTCACTTCTCTTCTGCTATGTTTGTTCTTCTGTTCCTCAGATGTCTGGCAGCCTTGGTGGATCAGCATGCGCCAGAGGTGGGTTCCTGCCAGAGCTGTCCAGTGCGTAGCTCCAGTAGGGAGCGGCCAATTGCGCAATTTGCATGCGACCGCTCCGGAGCCCTTTCCGCTGGTCCGTTGCGTGCGTCGCCATCTTTTTCTGTGAATTTTTGGGCGATTTTGCTTCTGCGCATGTGCAGAAGCAAAACCGTACCAAAATCTCATAAGGGGACATGCACGTGCATGAGATTTCGGCGAGATTTTGTTTCCGCGCATGCACAGAAGCAAAATCGCACCGGAATCTGACACACACGCGCATCCCCTTGCGAGATTTTGGCGTGATTTTGCTTCCGCGCATGCGTGGAAGCAAAATCACGCAAGGGGGTGTGGAAGTGGTTCAATTGCCTAGCATGCCTCCTGTATACAGTCCAAGTGTTTCCTTGTGCTGCTGCGCCCTCAGCTCCTAAGTACCTGATAATACTGGTGAGAAATCAGCACTCCTGTTGACAGGCTTCAATCATTTCTCTGGCTATTTTTGTCCCTGCTCGGCCAACAATTGTAGTAGCTGTGAAACTGAATGCATGTCCTTGTTCATTGCAGTGTGAGGCTACCGATGAGTTTGGGTCTCCTCATTTAACCACTCGCTTGCAAACATTGTGCCAATCTGGAGTTTAAAAGAAGGGGAAAGGCATCCTCGGGTCTCATGATGTGTGAGTGCATAAATACCCTGAGAGCTGTGTCTGTCCCTGCTGAGCAAGAGAGAAAGCAAACAATTAAATGTCAAGATGTTTGGGGTTGTAAGATATCCCAGTTTGTACTTGGCTCCTAATTCCTTGCTTACCTTCACGTGGTAATGCAGAATTGAAGAAGCTTAGTTAGTTAGTTTAGGTTACTTTATTGTCATTGCACCGCGTATAACAAAATTAAATGCCATCTTCAGTGTACATTATACATAAAACAAAAACACACATTCTTCACATTCTATACAATTGAATTGAAAACCCCTGATATTGCATTAATATTGCACTATACCAGTGATGGCAAACCTTTTTTTCCTCGGGTGCCGAAAGTGCGTGCGCGCGTGCTATCGCATATGCATGAGTGCCCACACCCATTATTCAATGCCTGGGGAGGGTGAAAACGGCCTCCCACGCCCCCCAGAGGCCCTCTAGAGGCTGGAAACTGCCCATTTCCCAACTTCTGGTGGGCCCGGTAGGCCCGTTTTTTGCCCTCCCCAGGCTCCAGAGGCTTCCCTGGAGCCTGGGGTGGGCAAAAACACCCTCCCCCGTCCCCCTGGAGGCCCTCCGGAAGCCAAAAACACCCTCCCAGAGCCTCAGTGTGAGCCGGAAATCAGCTGGCTGGCGTGCACATGCGCGCTGGAGCTGAGCTAGGGCAAGGCTCGCGTGCCAGCAGATATGGCTCCACGTGCCACCTGTGGCACGCGTGCCATAGGTTTGCCATCACTGCACTATACAGTAGAATTCAATATAGTACTGCTCTGGGATAGAAGCTGTTTTTCAGCCTATTTGTCCTTGTTTTTATTGTCCTGTACCGTCTGCCAGATGGTAATAGTTTAAAAAAAAAGGTGCCCAGGATGAGATGGATCTTTAAGAATGTTTTGAACTTTCTTAAGGCAGTGGGAGCTATCAAGCTCTTCCAAGGAGGGGAGAGGGCAACCAATGATCCTCTGGGCAATGATGTTAACCCTCTGGACCGCTGTCCTATCTGCCACTGGGCAATTGGCAAACCATACACAGGTGCAGTAAGTTGAAATACTCTCTATGGTGCAGTGGTAGAAGGTCACCAGCAGTTTTCCATTCAGTTGTCGTTTCCTGAGAAGTCTCAGGTAGTATAATCCCTGCTGTGTGAGCTTCTTGGGTGAGAAGCAAAACATTTTCAAGGAAAACCCCAAAAAAGTCCACTTGCCTTTTGGAAAACCATCTTTGGCACAACCATGACCTGGATGATTGAGAATCTCCATAGACACTTGACACTTCATTTTGTATTCGATTTGAGTCTCTTACCTGTTTTTTTTTTAATACTCAGGTAGTATTTTCTAGTTTGTTTTATTGTATACTGCCTGGAGAGTTTCAGCTCCTGAACCGATGAAACATTTTAGATCAGGTTTAGAATTAGAATAACAGAGTTGGAAGGGACCTTGGAGGTCTTCTAGTCCAACCCCTGCTCAGGTAGGAAACCCTACACCACTTCAGAAATGGTTATCCAATCTCTTCTTAAAAACTTCCAGTGTTGGAGCATTTACAACTTCTGGAGGCAACTTGTTCCACTGGTTAATTGTTCTCACTGTCAGGAAATTTCTCCTTAGTTCTAGGTTGCTTCTCTCCTTGATTAGTGTCCACCCGTTGCTTCTTGTCCTGCCCTCTGGTGCTTTGGAGAATAGCTTGACTCCCTCTTCTTTGTTGCAGCCCCTAGATATCGGAACACTGCTATCATGTCACCCCTAGTTCTTCTTTTCATCAGACTAGACATCCCCAATTCCAGCAACCGTTCTTTATATGTTTTAGTCTCCAGGTTCCTCAATGCTCTGTGGGAAGCAGTGGGGCTGCCCACCTCTGACCCCCACGATTCTTCTAAGTTGAGACAGCTTTACTAGCACCATCTTGCTAATCCCATATATCCCGTGGCATTGCTGAGCGCAGGTCGGCAGGGAGAGTGGAGAGGAGAAACCAGGCATTAAAAATAACCCCCAACCAACCCTTAGCGATGCAACATTTGTACTAGTTCCACCTAATGAAATGCTGATTTCCCCCAAAGCTGGTCTGGGATTTGCAATTAAAAATTGATGGGAAATAAAGCTGCACCATCTGATGGGGATTCGCTGGGTAAACAATGCTTAATCCCGTCTGGGACCCTCGCTCTTAATGAAGAGCCATGCAGATGTTTGCTTAAGCTAACGCTTGTCAGCAAGGCTTAATCTGTAAAAAGTTGAAGGATCAAACCGCTTAGTCTGGAGTGAGCAACGGTCTTAATGAAAGGGGAGGTAAATGCCCTTGATCCCTCTTTAGCTCCCAGTAGCAAGTTGGTCTTTGCAGTTCATTTTAAACGGTTACCCAAATATCCAGATGGGATTGTATGATGGTGATTTCATACCACCCGTTTCCTTCTGAAATACAAGTGAGGTGTCAACTCTGAAGCTGGTCTGGCTGAAGCCATCTTGGAGCTTCAGTGCTGCCACCCTAGAGCTGAGGGATAGGGAGGGGGGGATTAGACATAGTTGGGGCTGTGTAGTCAAAATAAAATTACTTTCTTTTGGGAACCACATGTGGCCAGAGGAAGGAGGAGTGATGTCATCAGACCAGAGGATGCTGCCTTGATTGGGCCATGTGACTGATTGTTTGGGAAATTTTCACAAGGACAAATTCCTTATGTGTCCAAACACACTTGGCCAATAAAGAATTGAATTGAATTGAATTGAATTGAATCCTATCCTATCCTATCCTATCCTATCCTATCCTATCCTATCCTATCCTATCCTATCCTATCCCTTATTCTATTCTATTCTATTCTATTCTATTCTATTCTATTCTATTCTATTCTATTCTATTCTATTCTATTCTATTCTACTCTACTCTACTCCACTCCACTCCACTCCACTCCATTCCATTCTATTCCATTCTATTCTATTCTATTCTTTATTCTATTCTATTCCTTATTCTATTCTATTCTATTCTATTCTATTCTATTCTATTCTATTCTATTCTATTCTATTCTATTCTATTCTATTCTATTCTATTCTATTCTACTCTACTCTACTCTACTCTATTCTATATTCTATTCTATTCTATTCTATTCTATTCTATTCTATTCTATTCTATTCTATTCTATTCTATTCTATTCTATTCTATTCTATTCTTTATTCTATTCTATTCTATTCCTTATTCTATTCTATTCCTTATTCTCTCGCATCTCCCTCGCATCCTGGACATAAATTGCTTCAACTCCTACCCTCAAAACGTCGCTATAGAGCACTGCACACCAAGACAACTAGACACAAGGACAGTTTTCCCCCGAATGCCATCACTCTGTTAAACAAATAATTCCCTCAACACTGTCAAACTATTCACTAGGCTGCATTACTATCAGTCTTCTCATTGTTCCTATCACCCATCTCCTCTCACTTATGACTGTATGACTGTAAGCTGTTGCTTGTATCCTTACGATTTATATTCATATAGATTGTTTCCTGATTGCTTACTTGAACCCTATGACAACCATTCTTGACAAATGTATCTTTTCTTTGATGTACACTGAGTGCATATGCACCAAAGACAAATTCCTTGTGTGTCCAATCACACTTGGCCAATAAAGAATTCTATTCTATTCTATTCTATTCCTTATTCTATTCTATTCTGTGAAAACCGAGGGCCCCTTCAGAGTCGGTTTTCACCAGATATGTGCCAATATGGTATTTCCAATAAAGCTGTTCTTTGAGGAATCTATCTGCCTCGCAGTTTTTGCTTGCAATGGATCTATTACTTGGAACCCTGACATGAGGATTGGCTACCTTGGGATGGTTGGTGGCCTGGTCTTGAGCAAGGAACTGGGTGTGTTGGTGACATGGTTGGACATGAGCAAGGAACTGGGTATGTCTAGTCTAATGAAGAGAAGGACTAAGGGTGACCTGATAGCAGCTTTCCAATATCTGAGGGGTCATCACAGGGAAGAGGAGGTCGACCTATTCTCCAAAGCACTTGAGCGCAGGACAACAAGCAATGTGTGGAAGATCATCAAAGAGAGATCCAACCTAGAAATTTCCTGATAGTGAGAACAATTGATCAGTGGAACGGCTTGTCTCCAGAAGTTGTGGGTGCTCCATCACTGGAGGTTTTTAAGAAGAGATTGGACAGCCATTTGTCTGGAATGGTATAGGGCCGTGATGGCGAACCTAAGGCACGCATGCCACAGGTGGCACATGGAGACATATCTGCCGGCACGCGAGCCGTTGCCCTAGCTCAGCTCCAGCGCACATGTGCGCACTGGCCAGCTGATATTTGGCTTGTGCGGAGGCTCTGGGAAGGCCGGTGGGGAGGGCATTTTCGCCTCTCCGGAGCCTGGGGCCTGGGGAGGGTGATAAATGAGCCTACTGGGCCCACTGAAAGTCGGGAAACGGGCTGTTTCTGGCCTCTGGAGGGCCTCCAGGGGGGTGGGGGAGGCAGTTTTTGGCCTCCCCAGGCTCCAAGGAAGACTCTGGAGCCTGGGGAGGGCGGAAAACGGGCCTACTGGGCCCACCAGAAAATGGGAAACGGGAGAGCGTGGGGGTCATGCACGCATGCGTGAGTGGCAGGGCAGCATGGGGGGGGGTGTCACGTGCACATGGGCAGGGGGTTGGAGCACATGGGGCATCTAATTATGGGTGTGAGCATGCACGCACGTGTGATAGCGTGCACACGCTTTTGGCACCCGAGGAAAAAAAGGTTCACCATCACTAATATAAGGTCTCCATTGAGCAGAGGGTTGGACTAGAAGACCTCTACGGTCCTTGCAACTCTTATTCAGTAAGGAAAGGGAAGGTTCTTGACTTTGAGACATCCTTATTGCCCTCTAACTGATCCTGACCAGCTCAAGGTTGACTCAGCCTTCCATCCTTCCAATGTTGGTAAAATGAGGACCCGGATTGTAGGGGGCAATATGCATAGAGAGGGCTGCAAAGCACCGTGAAGCGGTATGTAAGTCTAAGTGCTATTGCTATTGCTAATCAGACAAAAAAATATGTCTTTCCCATTGTATTTCTCCCTCCACAAGTAGAGACAATCTAAATTTCCAATGAGATAAAACAAAACAAAAGAAATCTAAGCTGAGAATTTTTTCCAATATCTTCTCTTTCTGTGAAAAGGGAGAGATGGAGGACAGAGAAAATAATTCTCTTTTTCATCAGCCCAGCATGAATTGAAAATGCAAGATAATCAGACTGATTCGTTTTCCAATAACTGCAGTCCAGGATGACAAACCCGATGCAAATTCAATTTTTGTCTAAAAGAAAAGTCTAATAAGGAAGATCAGTTCAGAGTCAATCCCCGCTAATAGAATTCAAACACGTGCACCCTCCATGCCTAGAGGAATATATGAATGGAGTTATGATTCTAAGATTCTTGGTAGTTGGGTTTTACATCCCTACCCCCTTTCTCATACTAAAAGGGAGTGATTATTCTTATCAAAATATGTCTCCCCTTTCTCTGCTGGCACATGTTTTTTTCTCTAAATGAGCTGGAAATGTAAAGTGGATAGCAAACTAATTGTAGGAGAGCAGGAATAGCTGGGGCGGGGTGGAGTTAAACGTGTCATTAGCTTAGAATTGTTTGATGGCTGGCTGAGGAATTCTGGGAGTTGAAGTCCACAAGTCTTAAAGTTGCCAAGTTTGGAGACCTCTGATCTAACTCATCATTTGTAAGTCACCAAGCAGAGGTGGGTTCCTCCCGGTTCGGACCAGTTCTATGGAACCAGTAGTAATTTGGCGGCCTGGGTCGCTAGAACCGGCAGCAACCCAGGCCTGCCACGCCCCCAAACTGGCTCTCTCGGCGGCGCCATAGGCTCCGCCATCTTGTTTTTTGCTTCTGCGTATGAGCAGAAGTTGGTTTTTTAGTACTGCACATGCGCACGCCTGTGCGGCGCATCAAGGATAAGGTGACCAGATTTTAATATTTATAAAGCGGGACACCATTGATGGGGGGGGTTTCTAGGGGAGCAAGACGGGAGGGGTCCCTCTCTCTTATCCTGCAGCTTTGTGCACCCCCCCAACACCCCCCCTTCATCGCAGCCAGGGGTGGGTTCCTACCGGCGCAGGCTTACCTATTCGTCGCCGCAGAACCGAAGAAGCTGGTGGTGTTCGCGGCATGGGGCTTCCCCCGCCCGCTTTCCCCGGCCGCCGGGACGCTGCCATCTGCGTTCTTTTGCCCTCTGCGCATGCGCAAAGCGTTCTGCTTGCACAGAGGGCAAAAGAACGCAAATGGCGGCGTCTCGGCGGCCAGGGAAAGCGGGCGGGGGAAGCCCCGCGCCACAAACGCCACCAGCTTCTTTGGCTCTGCGGCGACGAACAGGCAAGACCACCGCTGCCCCTCTCACTGCCCTCCCTCCCCGCCTGGCAGGAGGAGGCAGGCGAGGCAGGAGGCAGAGGGGTGTGCAGGGCAAATTCAAATTTAAAAAGCGGGACTTTTTTGAAACGCCGCGGGACGCGGGACAAATGATTAAAAAGCGGGACTGTCCCGCCAAAAACGGGACGTCTGGTCACCTTAGTCAAGGAGTGAACCGGCAGTGAGGTAAGCCAGAACCCACCCCTGTCACCAAGGTAAGTCATGTGGCAACATTGGCAGCTACCCCCATGCCTGATCCAACCATGATCTGAACCTGATGGTTTTCCAGATGTTTTGGACTGTTACTCCAACCATTCTTCAGTTGTATTGGTGGGGGCTGATTGGATTTAGCCCCAAAACACAGAGTTGCTTGCTCTTATATTGAAGGAAATGCATTATTTTGCTATCAATAAGGAGACAAAATCCTGTTTTTTTTTCTGCAGTGGAGCTTTATTTATTTCTATTTCTATTTCTATTTCTATTTCTATTTCTATTTCTATTTGTATGCCGCCCAATTCCCAGGGGACTAAAGCTTTTGCTTTAGAGAGGAAACCCCTCCCTCCCCTTGAGGTAATGAATGTATTCGCTATTCACTTCAGAGTCTGCTTGTGTTTCTTCCTTTACAGGTCTCAGACAACTGCGACGCCATCTTTGTGAACGGGAAGGAAATGAAAAGCAAAGTGGACGCCATTGTGAACTTTACCTACCAGCATTTTACCACTCGGCTAGAAATCACTGTGTGGGTCCCACGGCTCCCATTACAAATTGAGATCTCCGATACCGAACTGAGCCAGATCAAAGGTTGGAGAATTCCTGTCACCTCCAACAAAAGGTATTGGAACCACATCTTATTTATTTATTTATTTATTAGTTGCATTTGTATGCCGCCCACTCCACAGAGACTCTGGGCGGCTTGTATATTTTTTTTCTTGGGCATCAGCCAATACTCCTTCTGGTGCAATATCCCACCAACTAACACCACCAACTGGTTGCCTTCGAGAAGTTTCTGAGTTCTGCCTGTTAATCCTCAACCTCTTGCAGATGGAAGTGTTATCAGTTGAAATAAGGAATTGGGCAACCCAGTGGTGAATATTTCACACAGTGAACAACTGGCTTCGATAATAATAATAATAATAATAATAATAATAATAATAATAATAATAATAATAATAATAATAATAATAATAATAATAATAATAATAATAATAATAATAATAATAATAATAATAATGGACCTTGGAGGTCTTCTAGTCCAACCCCCATTTTCAAGGAAAAACCCAAAAAAGTGCACTTGCCTTTTGGAAAACCATCTTTGGGACAACCATGACCTGGATGATTGAGAATCTTCATAGACACTTGCCACTTCATTTTGTATTCAATGTGAGTCTCTTACCTGTTTTTTTTTTAACTCAGGTAGTATTTTCTAGTTTGTTTTATTGTATACTGCCCGGAGAGTTTCAGCTCCTGAACCGATGAAACATTTTAGATCAGATTTAGAATTAGAATAACAGAGTTGGAAGGGACCTTGGAGGTCTTCTAGTCCAACCCCTGCTTAGGCAGGAAACCCTACACTACTTCAGAGAAATGGTTATCCAACATCTTAAAAACTTCCAGTGTTGGAGCATTCACAACTTCTGGAGGCAAGCTGTTCCACTGATTAATTGTTCTAACTGTCAGGAAATTTCTCCTTAGTTCTAAGTTTAATTGGAAAATGAAAAGAAAACGAGAGATGGATTCTTGTTTTAATCTCCTACTTAAATTCCTACCAAAGCATTGGCCGGTCTGAATTCAGATATGGGCTTTGAATAGTTTAATAACTTCTTGCATTAAATGACTAGGACCCAACAAGGACATTCATATTGACTCAAAGTCAATGGCAATTGAAGGAACCATTTATTCACTACCTTGTTTGAATCAACTAAGGATAAAGATAGTTGACATGGTTGGGTGTACCAACCTCTAATCAAACCTGGTTTAAAGAAGTGGGCTTAATGTGCTACGGATTGTCTTCTTCCAACAAATCTTAAGGAATTCTTTTGCTAATCTCCAAGAGTCTAAAGCCAGCAAGATACAGATTAGATATCTTGTTGGTTTCTGATTATTTCTGATTTTTTCTTTTCTTTTCTTTTCTCTTGAATATATTTCACGCCCTTGAATTCCTTACCCCGGACAAATATTACCAGCAGAAGCATGCAAATGACCCTCTTATAGAAATTGTAAATGTAATTCCATCAAGAACATTTATCTGGATGCTTCTGTGCATTGAGGAAACACCCCAGCCAAAGGATTTCATAACAAACATATCCATATTTGGGGTTCCCTCCCCCCAAGAAATTGTTGAAAATGATTGGCTTTTTTTAATGGCAGTATTTCACAACTCATGGAATTGCATTTTAAGCTGTAGCGATGTTGCGTATTTGTGCATGCAAAAATTGTAAAATAAATTGAAAGACGTGAAAAAAGTTAAGCAGGGTTAGACCAGGACTGTATAATACATCTGGAAATAATTTTAAAATACAAACAGCTGATTTGGATGCTGAAAATCTCGCTGCACTTCAGACGTATTTCCTAATTTTTTTCATCTTTGCCAAATTACCGTATTTTTCGGAGTATAAGACGCACCTTTTTCCTCCCTAAAAGTGGCTGAAAATTTGGGTGCGTCTTATACTTCGAATGTAGCTTTTTTTCCAGCCCTAACTAGGTGCTAACAGATCTTCCCAGCTCTTACCTTGCAGGCTTTTTCATTGTTACTCTCTCCAAAGAATGTTTTTCCAGCCCTAAGTCTTTGCAGGGTTTTTTTCATTGCTCTACTTGCTCCGAATAAGTTTTTTTCTAGCCCTAACCAGGTGCTAACTATCTTCCCAGCTCTTACCGGCTTGCAGGTTCTTTCATTGTTATTCTCTCAGAAGAAGGTTTTTTTTAAGTCCTAACCAGGGGATAAAATAATGTGCTGAAGCTGACCAGACTAAGGATGCTAGCCAGATGAATACCTGGTAGGCAGATTGTTTTCCCCTATTTTCCTCCCCCAAAACTAAGGTGCGTCTTATACTCTGAAAAATACGGTAGATCTTTTCCCCCCCACCTCTAATGTAGTCTCTTCTGACTACAGTCTGTTCCCCCAATTGGGAGACTTTACACATATCTGTTTATCCTTTCAGAATTAGAACTTGGGTCCATCCGAGTGCAAAAGTTTTTTTTGAGTTCCGCTTCTTCTCCACTGCAAGGGCAGATCAACGAAACGGGCGCCAACCTCCCATGCAAGTCGTTGAATGCAGTCGAGCCCGTATTGTTGAGGCTGGCAAAAATTTAATAGGGAAAAATATATCCTTCGGCGGATGAAAAAGCTTCATCACGTCAGATTGCCCGTCTGCCGCGATGTTTCAAGTTTGCATCTGCAGATGTTTGACCGGGCCATTTGTGGCGAGATAGCCAAGGCAGGAATAAACTCAGCCTTGCCCGTGCAATTCGGCTGCCAAGTGTTCTAACTTTCAACACGATGCCGCGTTTTCAAATTTTAACCCCGAGAGGCATCTATGGTTTGCATCGACCGAGCCAGCTGAAAACTTGCTATGCTGTTTGCAAGCTGGTAAACTGTCCCCACCAACCGCTCTTTCTATTAATGCCAAGCCACGGGGCACGTCTTTCCGCCAAGTTTGGGTTTTGTTGTTGTCGTTCAGGCAAAACGCAGAGATGGGAAAGAGCTGTGTAGGAATGACAGTTAAATGTGGTCTGCCAGCGCTCTCTCTCTCTCTCTCTCTCTCTCTCTCTCTCTCTCTCTCTCTCTCTCTCTCTCTCTCTCTCTCTCTCTCTCTCTCTCTCTCTCTCTCTCTCTCTTCTCTCTCTTTCTCTTTCTCTCTTTCTCTCTCTCTCTCTCTGTCTCTCTCTCTCTGTCTCTCTCTGCTCTCGCTCTCGCTGTCTCTCTCTCTCTCTCTTTAAGAGTCTCCTGCAGAAGTTTGTTTTTGTAAGTTCCAAATGATTCAAATAAATGGATTTCAGAGACTGAGCTCTTCAAAACAGACCAGCACCAGTCCAGAACTTAAACTCCTGGGGCTCCAGATAGGGCAGCTTCAATAGAAATATAAAATTACCCTGTTTTGATGTTTCGGAATGCACATCAAGAAAGATTTTGACAATCAAGGGGATTGGGGAAGTGAGATTAGAGCCAAGGGAAGCATTGAGGAAACTCAATAGGTTTAACCTTGCCCAAAAATAACCTGGGAGGTAGGAAAACTCTCTTCCAATACCTAAAATAGTGCTGGATTAAATATATATATATATATATATATATATATATATATATATATATATATATATATATATATATATATATATATATATATATATATATATATATATATATATATATATATATATATATATATATTTAATTATCCCAGATTGTAGCAAATGAGTTGCAATCATAGAATGTCAGGGTGAAAGGGGTCTAGTATAGGGTCTATGGAGATTCTTAATCATCCAGATCATGCTTGTCCCCAAAGTCTAGGAGATGACCAGGCTGAGCCCGAGGAAAAAGTCAAACATGTCATAAGTCATGTGTCAGGTTCCGGAATACGCGTCGGTAGAAAGAACCACAAAGCCAATGCTGGTTCGTATGTGTCTTTACTCTGCTTCTCCGGCACAAACTGATAAACACTTGTGAAGTAAAGTCAGTCTGTGTTAAACCTGTGCACTGTGCGCATCCCACCACCTTTAACTTCCGTGCGCAACACCCAGGTGATTATCGTATTTTTCGGAGTATAAGACGCACCTTTCCCCCCCAAAAGAGGCTGAAAATTTGAGTGCGTTTTATACTCCGAATGTAGCTTTTCCGAAGCTTTTTTTTCCAGCCCTAATGAGGTGCTAACGATCTTCCCGGCTCTTCCCAGCTTGTTTTCATTGCTACTCCCTCTGAAAAAGGTTTTTTCAGCCCTAACGAGGTGCTAACGATCTTCCCAGCTTGCAGGATTTTTTCATTGCTACTCCCTCCGAAGATGTTTTTTTCCAGCCCTAAGTCTTTGCAGGCTTGTTTTCATTGCTATTCCCTCTGAAAAAGGTTTTTTCAGCCCTAACCAGGGGATAACGTGCTGAAGCTGACCAGACTAAAGACGCTAGCCAGATGAATACCTAGTAGGTAGATTTCCCCCCCTATTTTCCTCCCCAAAAACTAAGGTGCGTCTTATACTCCGAAAAATACGGTAGTGGCCCTCCAATCTGCTCCAGGAGCCTGTTCCGGGATCGCTGCAGCTGACATCCAGCTGTTAGTCGGCTGCGCCGGCATCTGACATCATCCGTCAGCACCCAACCCTTCGTGGCTCCATACTGGCTTCATGTCGGGCATTCCCCTGCCTGAATGCCAGCTCCAGGCCAAAGGGCTCTCCGGAGCTGACATCATGAGTTCTTGTGCACCTGCAAGAGGTCTAAGTCCAGTCCACTTGAATGCCTCTCTTATCTCCCATGCATTTCCCTTGACTTGCTAGTTGGTCAGATTCTTGTAGAGAGCTTAAGCTTGCAATAAACCTTGATGCTCATTTAATTTCCCTGGCTCTTGACATTAGGTGCTTTTTACAAAAGGCAACCGGGTTTTCGTGGTTTTTTTCTTTGAAAATGTTTCGCTTCTTATCCAAAAAGAACTGAAGAAATTTCTTGGATGTGATGTGAAATGTTTTCAAGAAAAAAACAACCCAAGAAAGTCCTGTTGTCTGATGGGGAAAAAAGCACTTTTGGGACATCTACTATAGTTTTTCTGAATCTCAGCATCTTGAACATCTGTTTCTGAATCTCAGCAACGTTAAGACGTAGGGACTTCAACTCCCAGAATTCCCCAGCTGGCAGCTTTAAGACGTGTAAACTCCAACTTCCAGAATTTTGGCTGGGGAATTCTGGGAGTTGAGGTTCACATATCGTAACTCCTTCGGGAGTTGGGCGGCATATAAGAATAACAAAATAAATAAATAAATAAATAAAAGGTGCTGAGATTGAGAAATGCTGATCTGGTTGATTCATTGGCCAGTGCAGGAACCCATTTGAAGACTTCTCACATTGGGAAGTGCTCACTAGTCCCATCTGTCTCATGACCATCTTTTCCCAGGCTTCTTATGATTCATTCCGTAACTCAGTTTTCTGCTCAGACCAAGTGTCAGCATTCCGAGTAATGCATCCAAAGAAATCAGAACTCCGAGGCAGGCACGTTCCTCAAAGAACATGTTTATTGGATACATCATATCAGCACGGCTAGTGAAAACCAACTCTAAAAAATTCCCGCGGTTACAGTGTAACTAAAAGAGGGAAAGTTTCCCTCCCCAAAGGACCCAGGTCACATGGTCCAATAGAAGCAGTTGGCGGGCTCCTTGGTCATGCCTGTTCCTCCTTAACTGCCACCTTGGGATGACCTTGGTTCCCATGGGAGAGCTCTTTTTATTTATTTATTTATTAGTTGCATTTGTATGCCGCCCACTCCACAGAGACTCTGGGCGGCTCACAACAATAAAAATTCACAAGCAAAAATAAATATAAAAAGTATTAAAACAATAAGTATTAAAACATTTAAAAGCATTTAAAAAAACCACAATTTAAAAACCCAAACAGTAGTTCACTCATGGGGCCAAGAATAATCGGTGCTGTATTAAAATCATTGGCCCTAGGCCTGTCGACAAAGCCATGTTTTTAATGCTTTTCTGAAGGCTGGCAGGGTGGGAATTATGCGGATCTCGGGGGGTAGTGTATTCCAGAGAGCCGGTGCCGCCACAGAGAAGGCCCTCGTTCGTGGGCCCGCCAGCCGACATTGTTTGGCTGACGGGACCACCAGCAGACTAACTCTGTGGGCTCTAATCGGTCTTAGGGAGGTATGTTGGAGGTATATTGTGTCTGCGAGACATTTTAGTTATTTCCCCCTCCTCCCCCCCTTAGTACGTGGCAACTATGAAGCAGCGAAAGATGGCTTCAGCCAGGTTCGATTCAGAGTTGACACCAAGAAGTTGGATTCTGTGATCGATACAGTCCTTCCCAACTCTACTTTCTATGTTTCACAACATCGGTTGCAACTTGCACAGCCTCTGGGACACAAACCACAGCAGTTGCACACTGTTCTGACCTAGGCTTCCTTAGAAAGCATGAAGCAGAGTCTTAGTCCCGGAAAAACCTCTTTTATTTACA
This sequence comes from Diadophis punctatus similis, assembly GCA_023053685.1. NCBI lineage: Eukaryota > Metazoa > Chordata > Lepidosauria > Squamata > Dipsadidae > Diadophis > Diadophis punctatus. The sequence goes on along the minus strand of JALIGW010000073.1, from coordinate 2,429,900 downwards.
TGGCTGTGAATTCCTTTCATTCACAGTCCGCAAGGCTTGGCAAACAGTCTTTCAGAGGGATATTTATCAACACAAACCTTATCTCCCTTGGAATGCTGCCAGAGAACTAGTTTCCAAATGCAGGGCAAGGCAAAATGTGGCACAGAGTCCAGTTTTACGCTCTTTAAATTTGGATAAACCTGCCTCTTTGTTTTTTAATCAATGCAAGCTTGCTCTTCCCTGCCCGGTCATTGGTTGAAGAGTTCAACCTTTGGACGTACTGTACAGATAGTCCTCGACCATTTGTTCAAGCGACCATTCAAAATTACAATGGCACACTGAAAAAAAAAAGATTTACAACCTCACAATATCCTCACAATGTTGACCCTTGGAGCATCCTCACAATCACCTGATCAAAATTTATTTATTATTTATTTATTTATTGGCCAAGTGTGATTGGACACACAAGGAATTTGTCTTTGGTGCATAAGATCTCATTGTACATAAAGAAAAAAAAATCATCAAGAATCATAAGATACTGTTCTGCCTCAGCTAAGAACGTAGCACAACACACAGTTTGTACGACCTTATTTAATCAAATAATCACTACTAATAACTGTCTTAGCAGTGAATATGCACATACCAATCTAAAAGCAGTCTTTTCTTGCAAGCAACCAGCTGCTAATTAGTCATCATTAACAGCTGGTATCAGTTCAAAAAGTCTTAAAGCAAAGAAGAGCAATTAGGTCTTGATATCTTAGGAAGCTTCAGAGAGTTGGCAAAATGCCTAGACGGAGTCCTTGATAACCAAACTGAAGCAGAGAAACAAAGCAGAAGTTTTTCAGACACGAAGACACACGATGACCAGACAGATTTTCCAAACGTTGTTTCCTACAGCCTTTCAGCTGCCTCTGATGTCCTTAAGTAGACTGGGGGAGTGGCCAATTAGCCCAAAGTCTTACTCCCGAGGAGACCTCCTCTGGAATAATCATTCCTGCCTTTTGGCAGCTCTGTGTGCTCTTGCATTCAGAAGAGAAGAAGCCTCTTCTCCCTCATCACTGCTATGAGGTGCTGGAGGTTCCGAAGGCCCTGGCTGAACCTCTGCCTCTGGCACCGAGTCCTCACCAGCCTCCTCACTGTCCGACTCGGGTGCCAGCTGCACAGGCCACTGGTGCAACACCAAGTCGGTCTCCTCTTGAACGGGAAGGGCCACAACAGATACAATACTTAGTGATAGTCATAGGATACTAAATAATCAATCAAATCATACTAGGAAACTAAATAAAACAATATAAATTGTAAAGATACAAGCAACAAGGTTATAGTCATAAGTGGGAGGAGATAGGTAATAGGAAGGATGAGAAGAATAATAGTAATACAGTCTTAGTAAATTATTTGACAGTGTTGTGGGAATTAGTTGTTTAGCAGAGTGATGGCATTCGGGGGGAAACTGTCCTTGTGTCTAGTTGTTCTGGTGCGCAGTGCTCTATAGCGACGTTTTGAGGGTAGAAGTTGAAACAGTTTATGTCCAGGATGCGAGGGGTCTGTAGATATTTTCACAGCCCTCTTTTTGACTCGTGCAGTATAAAGTCAGTGGGAGCAATTGGATTTGCTTAACAGCCTCATGGTTCACTTAACAACTGCTTAACAACAGTGGACAAAAACAATCATCAGACCACGCTATGATTCATTTAACAACTGCCTTGCTTAGTAATGGAAATTTTGGTCTCAATTGGGGTCGTAAGCCGAGGACTATCTCTCGGGGGAAGAGGGGGGGATCAGGCCGTTCTTCAACGTAACCAATATCTTTCTCATGATATGCGTGTCTGCCTTGACAGGCCCACCCGTGACAGCGACGAGGAAGAGGATGACGAGAAGAAGGGCAGAGGTTGCACCCTCCAGTACCAGCATGCGATGGTGCGTGTCCTGACCCAGTTTGTGGCTGAATCATCTGACCTTGGAGGACAGCTGACCTACCTGCTTAGCTCTGAATGGCAGTTTGACATCACAGACCTGGTGGCTGACTTCATGAAGGTGGAAGAGTCCAAAGTAGCCAAGCTACAAGGGGGCCGCGTTTTGATCGGTCGTGAGCAAGGGATTACAACTGTTCAGGTACAATGCAAAACCCAACCTTGCTGCAAGAATCTAAGGACAATTGGGGGGAGGCCTTGGGATTACCAGATTGGGAGCTTTATTATCAGGCATCGGTACTTACCTGGCTGAAAGAGTGGGTAAACCTGAAACATAGAAGATGATTAATATTGGAGGAATACGATCTTCAACTGGGGGGGAAGTACGTTTTTTTGTTGTACGAGAAGAATAAAATACACAGATACTTCTAAAGACATTGGGTAAGAAATGCACTACTTTTAGTGTGGGAAAAAGTTACAACAACAAAAAAAAACTATAGGAAAATACCAGTGATCAAGGGTCAAACGCATTAGGAAATAAAGAGGATCTTAGACTGGAGAGTACAAAGGAGAAAGTTGGAATACTTGGTGTACTGGAATACTTGGTGTACTGGTGTACCGCTTTCTGAGGCCACCTGGGTAAAGAGCTGGAAAGTAAGCGCAGACAGATTGGTAAAGCAATTCCATGACAAGTACCCTCAAGAACCCAAGGGGCCTCCCGGGGGAGGGAGAGGGGGCTAGTGGCACTGACTAGCTCCACAGTGTTTTATCTTTGCAGGGTTGTTCCTTCTGTTGAGGGGGGCAGCCTGTCAAGCCTGAATTTGATTGGGGTATGGGATTGTGTGTATCCTTGGGCATTCTGACATGCATTCAGCTTGACACAGTTTGGAGCTGAAGGGTGGGGAAGGAGCCTTCAGTCAAAGCAGCATTCCTAACGGATGAGTCAACCACATTCAAACATCTGGCTGACTGGATGATGATGAGGAGGAGAGATGTTGCTGAGCAACCAGCTCTCATCTTGGTTGGACAATGTGATAGTTGTTTTGGAAACTTGAGAAACTGAAACTTATATTGGGGTGAAAAGCCTGGGAATTTTAGTACTGGCTTTTCACCAGTAGAGCCAAGATGATGTATCTAAATAAATTTGTTCTTTGAGGAAAAGGAATGTCTCCGAGTTCGATTTGTAATGGGTGCATTACTTGGAGCCTGATACTGGCTTTCTACAATGGAAGCACTGATACATCCAAATGTTATTAACTTGGAAAGAATTGTAATATACAGAGATATCTTAAATGAAGATGGGGAACTAAAAATGACACAGGAATTGCAAAATCAAGGAATAGCATGGTGGCCATACTTGCAAATACAATCAAAATATATGAAAGATGCAAAGACACATGGATTCTAT
>JALIGW010000073.1:2354103-2421603 GCA_023053685.1 Diadophis punctatus similis | reverse complement strand
CTCTCTCTCACTGTAGGAGGCGGTGCTCAGCACTTGGCTTTTATTTAGCGATGGAACCGTGACCCCTTTAGATATCTACGACCTGAAGGATTTCTCCCTGGTGGTCACCTCCCTGGATGAAATGGTGGTGTCTGTCCATCAAAGGCAGGAAGACGACTGGCCGATAGTGGTGGCCGAAGGCGAAGGCCAAGGACCGTTGACTAAAATAGAACTGGTGATCAGCGAGGCATGCCAGAAGTCCAAGCGGAAGAGCAGTTTGGCTGTTGGGAAAGGGAACATCAAGGTGAAATTTGGCCAAAAGACATCCGAGCACAAGGATGGCAAAGACGCGGAAAGTGGTTTTAAAAGCAATTCAATAGAGAGCTCCCTGGAAGGAGAAAGAGCAGGGCAGGACCGGTCCATGAATCGGGATGAGTTGACCAACCCAAACGCAAGCTCTAAGTCTCCCATCCACCCAATTAATTCTCACGGAGAGGAACACCTTCGCAACAATTCTCTTACCTCTACGAGCTTTCCCACCCAAGAGGCTGACCCAAGACAGAATAACCCCAGCGATCTCACCTTGGTTTCCAGGGGTCTAACCGATCTGGAGATCGGGATGTACGCTCTCCTTTGCGTCTTCTGCTTAGCCATCTTGGTCTTCTTGATCAACTGTGTGGCGTTTGCCTGGAAGTACCGTCACAAACGGTTCACCATCAGCGAGCAAGGGAACATCCCCCATTCACATGACTGGGTGTGGTTGGGCAACGAGGTGGAGCTGTTGGAGAGCCCCGTGGACATTTCTCTCCCGTCCGATGAATGCACCACCATCCTGGACCGTGGGATGCTTTTTGAGGAAAGCAACTTCCTCCTCAACGGAAGTTCTCAGAAGAGCTTCCACAACCAGATCCTTCGGTCTTCTGAATATGATTGCGACAAGGACTTCAGGAATGAACCTATAAACCCTCCCGGGCCCAAGCGGAAGAGGGTTAAATTCACCTCCTACACCACCATCCTGCCGGAAGACGGCGGCCCTTACACCAACTCCATTCTCTTTGACAATGATGACAATATCAAATGGGTATGCCAAGATATGAACTTAGGGGATTCCCAGGAATTTAGGGACTATATGGAAAGACTTCAGGACCATATGTAAAACACACACAGACACACACACACAGAGAGACACACACCTATACATATATAAATATATATAAAACAAAACACAATTATCTTTTTATGTTTGTATTCACCTTTATGCCTTCCGTTTTATGGACGATGGAGCCGCGAGACCCAGCCAGTGATTTCGGGGAACACTTCTCCAGATTGGGGAGATCTGGGGGGGTCTCACGATGGCCGTGAGACGGAGACCCCAGCTCTGTGTTCTCTTTCATTGGATACCAAACAGCTACCTACAAATCTCGGAGAAACACAATGAACTTCTTTTGTTTTCATTTTTTGTACGCCACCAGAAAACTTGCGATAGCCAATCCTGTTCAGCTGAAGACAAAGAAGATGGGTTGGTCCGTTACGTTTTCACACGTTGGGGAAAAAAAAACATTTTGGAGACTGGGATCGGGTGGGGTTGATTTCCCCCCGTCTCCTTAGAAAATCTTTGTAGAAGCACAGTCGAGATTCTGTCCTCATAGCCGGAATCAACCCTCCTTGTAAAAACAAAAAATAATGAGAACAAAACGGCCTGTTGGTCCAAAACAGGCCAATCAACCCTTTTAATTTCATTTTTAATACGGTTCATTTGTTTCGCAGTATTGTTTCAAAGAGCTTTCTTGATTATTTTTTTAATTTGGGGGTGGGGGGAAGAGTAGGTGGGATGGGGGTATTTCCAGGTACATGATATGCCTTTTCTTTTGAGAAGACTTTTTTCAACCTTGGTTGTGCCAAAGTATCCTGCAATATAGTCCTATCAAGACAGCACCGTGTTTAGTTGATAATAAAAAGAAAATATATATATATATATATATTCATTGGGAGCAATGACGAATGCGCCCCGATTAAATAAGCAGCAGGGTTTTTTGATTTTTTTTGGGTGGGGAAAAAAATACTTGTTTGTATAAAAAAGTCCCATGTTCCATTTTGGTAGAGGCCTTCTCACGTCCTCATTTGGTACCTGGAAAGGGGATAGCAAGGCTGTGAAGATCGACATGCTTTTGTGTGGTGTCTGTATATGTGAAAAAGCAGATTTCGAGCAAAGGTTAGTTTGTAGAGCTTGCCTGGTCTGAGGCTACAGTCTCTGGCTCAGGGGTGTTAAACTCGATTTCATTGAGAGCCGCATCAGGGTTGTGTTTGATCTCGGGGGGGGGGCGTGGTGGGCGTGGCCAACTCGATGTCACTTGTGACAGGGGCACCTGTGGTGGCCAAGTGCTAAGGCAGGACTTCCCTCAGATCCTCCCTCACTCTCATTATAACCTTCCTTCCTTCCTTCCTTCCTTCCTTCCTTCCTTCCTTCCTTCCTTCCTTCCTTCCTTCCTTCCTTCCTTCCTTCCTTCCTTCCTTCCTTCCCTCCTTCCTTCCTTCCTTCCTTCCCTCCCTTCCCTTCTTTTTTCTTCCATTTTCCTTTCTTCTTCCTTCCCTTCTTTCCTTATTTTTCCTTTCTTGCTCTCTATCCATCTTTCTTCCTTTTTTTTGTCTCTTTCCCTTTCTTGTCCCTTCTTGCATGCTCAAATGCAAAAAGAAAAACATTTCTCCTTTTGTTTTGTTTTTGGTTGGTTTTGCTAGCCAGTGAAAATGGAGCCCGGGGTGGGGTGGCTGTGTGTGCCCCCCCGATCACATTTTCAGCCACGATGGCCTCCTGCAGCCCTTTGCAAGTCAAAACGGAGCCTGGAGCACGTGGCCCACCTGAGCTCTGTTTTTGGTAGCAGAGGCACCGCGGGCCGGTCCTTTGCTGTTTCCAGGGTGGTCCCGTGGGCCGGATCTAAGCACCCCATAGGCCAGTTGTGGTTTCTAACTTACCTTGCTGCCGGTTCGCTTCCTCCCATGCTGTGTGGCCATGCAGTGGCAAAAAATAAAATTAAAAAAAAGCCAAAAACAAGATGGCAACCGCATGCACAGTGCCGGAAACTCGGCTTCTGCGCATGTGCAGAAGAAAAAAAAAACCAGAAAAAAATTAAAAAAAATCCCCCCCCCCCCCCCAAAAAACCAAAAACAAGATGGCGACCGCATGCACAATGCCAGAAACTCGGCTTCTACGCATGTGCAGAAAAAAAACCCCCCAGAAACCCCCCCAAAAAAATTCTTTAAAAAAATCCTGGAAAAAAAAGATGGCGGCATTCATAAAATAAAATAAAATCCCCTCAAAAAGATGGCGGCGTTCACGGACCGGCACCGACCAAACTGGTTCCGTGATGTCATCGTGACATCACCAACGGGTCGCTACCGGTTCGGGCGAACCGGGGTCCGAACCGGGAGGAACCCACCTCTGCCACAGGCCTTGAGTTTGACACCTCTGCTCTAGCTGGTAAATAACCTTTGCATACAGAACACAGAATGATAGGGATGGAGGTCTTCTAGTCCACCCTCTTCCTCAAGGCAGGAGCCTTGCACCATCCCAATCAAATGGTTGTCCAGTTTATTTTTGAAAACCTCTAGTGATGGAGCACCCAAAATTCTGGGAGGCAAGCTGTCCCACTGATTGATTAATTAATTTATTATTTATTTATTAGCAAGATTTATATGCCGCTTCATAGTGCAAGCGCTCTCTAAGCGGTTTACACCATTAAGCAATGTATATATATATATTTTACATTGCCCCCAACAATCTGGGTCCTCATTTTACCTACCTTGGAAGGATGGAAGGCTGAGTCAACCCTGAGCCGGTGAGATTTGAACAGCTGAACTCAAATGATCACAGTCAGCTAAAGTAGCCTGCAGTACTTGCTCTCTAACCGCTGCGCCACCTCGGCTCTTATTAATCATTCTCACTATCAGGAAATTTCTCCTTAGTTCCAGGTGGGATCTCTCCTTAGCGATCTTCCGCCTGTTACTTCTTGTCCTGCCCTCAGGTGCTTTGGAGAATAGGTTGACCCAGGGACGGGTTCCTAATTTTTTTACTGCCACTCTGTGCAGTATTTTACTGCCACTCTGGCAGTATTTTGTGGGTGCGGCTTGCCAGCCATGTGACCAGGTGGGCGTGGGCCTCGGGAGCTTGGCAGCGGCCGAAGCAGGGGGGGCATTGCCCACCCGCAACGTAGCCCCCCGCAGCGGGAGCAGCAAGACCGCGGCAGCGGTTCTTCTAGGAGACTCCGGCCAGCCTGAATGCTTCTCCCCATTCGATGATCCTAGGCTCCTGCCATGCGTTCCCCCTTCCCTCAGCAGCCTGAGAAGCCTCGAACGTGCGAAAATCCCTAGGATCATCACTGTGCGTTCGTGGCTTCTCAGACTGCTGAAGGAAGGGGAACTGTGATAGGTCCTGCCACCCGTTCTTTCAGCGTCTCACGCGCTCCCTTAGCCATCCTTCCCTGCTTGGACTCACTGTAGGGTAGGAAGGCAGTGCATGCGCAGTGCTGCAAGCTCGGCTTCTGGGCATGCGCAGAAGAAATTTTTTTTAAAAATTATATATATATTTTTTAAATGGCGGCGCCCAGGCACCGGCAACCGACCACACCGGTACTGTGACGTCATCAGCGGGCCGCTACCGGTGCTATAGAGTGGACCGCACCAGTAGGAACCCACCACTGGGTTGACCCCCTCCCTCTTCTCTACAATCTCCCCTGGAATGTGTCCCAATGCAGCTCATTGGGTTCATTCCATTCAGCATATTCAGAGTCTCCTGCTCGAACTGAAGGTTGTACTAGAAGATCTCCAAAGCCCCTTCCAACTCTCTTATTCTAATTCTGTTCTCCGTTTCAACCCTGCACAGATTTTTGCCAAGGAGCCGAGGTGGCGCAGTGGTTAAAAGCAGCACTGCAACCTTCAGCTGATTGCTAGGTCAGCTGTTCAAATCTCACCGGCTCAAGGTTGACTCAGCCTTCCATCCTTCCGAGGTGGGTAAAATGAGGACCCAGATTGTTGGGGGCAATATGCTGAACTCTGTAAACCACTTAGAGAGGGCTATAAAGCACTATGAAGCGGTATATAAGTCTAAGTGCTATTGCTATTGCTATTGCTATTTGCGCTTCTGGGTACAAAAACAAAACAAACGAAACGAAACCCCCAAATTCTCCCCAACAATGTTTCTTACAAACCTGAAATTCATTCGTTTGGAGCACAGCTAGGAGGTCTTCCAAATCCACCTTCCTCCTCTTCTTGGGGCAGGCATCCTCATGCCATCCTTAGACGAATGATCGTCCAGCCTTAACTTGAAAACCTCCAGTGATGGAGCACCCATCTAGGTGCTCACACCGTCGCGATGAATGCCTTTCCTCCAGAATTTTCTTTTAACACCGATGCTTGGTGAGAAGGCTTTTCCTAAGCCATTCAAAAAGGCAACTGCACCTCGTTTTCTTCCAAACAAGCATCTTTGACCCGTGTGCATGTAGATGCTAGACCAGGGTTGGCAACCTTAAACACTCAAAGAGCCATAAAGGTCCTAACCGGAAGCTCCCGGTCAATTCTGGAGCCAACCGGAAGTCCGGTTTCCCCACCGTAGAGTCTTCTCCTAGTGCAGCATCCTTTTTCCTCCACCTGTCCTAACCGAAAGCCCTATCAATTGTGGAGCTGACTGGAAAACCGCCCCTTGCCATAGAGTCTCCTGGCGCGCCCTGCTTCCCCCCACCCTAACTGGAAGCTCCTCTCAAAATTGTGGTGCCGACCGGCGACAGGGAGCCGCAGCAGAGGGATGAAAGAGCCGCATGCGGCTCCAGAGCCGCAGGTTGCTGACCCCTGTGCTAGACCAATTCATTCATGAATGAATCAATGAAAACTCTTAACATAGGTTGACCACCATTTTCTTCAAGGTGTTGCGAGCAACCCCGATTTGTATCTCCTCCCCCCACCCCCAAAGAGGTTGGTTTTGTAGCTGCCTGATATTGCTTCGTTTTCTTTCTTTGGAAAAAACAAAAACAAAAAACCTTAGATCTATGTTCTTAGAAGGGAACTGTATATACAATAAAAATGATGGGGGAATATAAGAGAATTTTAGCAGCCCTATGGGACATTCTTTTGAAGCTTCGCAGCAGTTGTGGTCCGTAGTGGGGTGGGTGGCTACACAAGCCCTCTAAACACAGGTCTACGGCAAGATGGTGGCTTGGGCCATGGGATCAAGGCTCAGCTCCATTTTACATGCACCACAGGGTTTGACCACGTGTTTGCAGCTGCCATGTTGGTTCTTTGACCCTCTCCTGCCTCTCATGGATTTTCAGCCATGCAGGTCATGGTTGTCCCAAAGGTGCTTTTTCAGGAGGCAACTGGACTTTCTTGTTTTTTCTTTGAAGGTGTTTTACACCTTCTCATCCAAGAAGTTTCTTCAACAGGATAGTGGGGAATGGAAAGATTGATATTCCTTGCAGACAGCTGGTCATTTGCATCCTTTTAGAGGGTTGTTGAAGCACTTGGAGGTTTATCTGTGTCCTCAGGGTCACCCGAGTAGTGCAAATGGTTCCTGTAGTCTGCAATTTTTTCCCCTCTGGAAATCCATTCCTACTCCCACACCATTCAAAGGGTGCTCATCCCAAATTGTATCTACAGACTTTTAGCGATGCAATTTGGGATGAAGACCCTTGGAATGGTGTGGGAATAGGAATGGATTTCCAGAGGAAAAAATTGCAGACTACAGGAACCATTTGCACTACTCAGGTGACTCAGAGGACACAGATAAACCTCCAAGTGCTTCAATGACCCTCTAAAAGGATGCAAATGACCAGCTGTCTGCAAGGAATATAAATCCTTCCATTCCTCACCATCCAAGTCAGAGCTGAAGAAGCTTCTTGGATGAGAAGCGAAACGTCTTCAAAAGAAAAAACAAGAAAGTCCATTTGCCTCCTGAAAAAAGCACCTTTGGGACTCTGGATGGGCTAGATCCCAAACCCTCATGGTTATTGAGTCTTCTCATGAGGAGTCCTTGGTGCTCTCCGAGTTTGGTGGTTTCATTGCCAAAACTAGGCAACTTCATCAGACTAGCACTGATGATGTTACCTAGCTGGGTCATGAAACGTCTGCAAGAAAACAGAGAGCACCGAGGACTCCTCATTTAAACCCTGAGCTGCAAATATTCTCCTTTATTAGTCTTCTCATGATTTGGTAGTATCTCGAAAAAGGGCAGAGATTAAAAAAAATTTAATCCAAGCCATCAATCTCGTAACACCCCTGATTCTGAGATCCGCATTTACAAAGCACTTGGAACCTGGTTTCTGATGTAATCCATTTTGGGGGTTCAGACAGAACATGTGAACCATACAGCTGAAGACCCACACATCCCCAAAAAGCAAGGCAAAAATATAAGCATTCAAGCAGCCTTCAGCCACTCGGTTGCCAAAATTTGGAATGGACAGTTAATTCTTGGCTAAGCAGTTATTTATGAAGTAGGAGCCAAGAGTTTACCAGATTGCTTTAACTCCATTTTCAAAACCTTCTGAGAAGCCTGCAGATTATGAATAAAACCAACTTTTCATAAATGCATTGAACTTTTGCATTCTGATGTCCCGTGTGCATGTTGGGATGTGAAGATCGGCTTGGTGGGAACTCAAAGCCTCACAAGACTTTTAAGAGTGGGCTAAGTTTGCAAGTTTGCAAGTTTGCAAGAGGATTCTGTTGAGAGAAAGTGAAAAAAATATCCAGATGTTGACCCCAACTGTGCAAGGGAACCCCTGTCCCTCTTCAACAGCAAGGGGGGGGGGCAGTCAGGGGTCGGTTCTAACTTACCTCGCTGCCGGTTCGCTTCCTCCCACTCCGTGTGGCCGCGTGCGCAGTGCCAAAAAATCCAAAAAATGTTTTTTTTAAAAAGCCAAAAACAAGATGGCAATGCATGTGCAGTGCCGGAAACTCACCTTCTGCACATGCGGCGAAGAAAAAAAAAACGGAAAAGAATAAAAAAAAAAATTCAAAAAAAATCCCCCCAAAAAGATGGCGCCGTTCACGGACCAGCACAGACAGAACCAGTTCCATGATGTCATCGTGACATCACCAACAGTTTGCTACTGCTTCGGGCGAACCGGTCCGAACCGGTCCGAACTCACCTCTGGGGGCAGTAGTCCCATAGTTGTGACCAGCCTCTTGCCTTTTTTTAAATTCTTCCAACAGATAACACCTTCTTCCAAAGCTGCCGGAAAGCCATTGCAACATGTATATTAAGGGGATTTTCTTTTTTTAAAAAAGCAAAGCCTTGAAAATAAGCTAAACCGAAAGCTTTTATGTTGCTTTGTTCTCCTAAAAAGAGCTGTGCCTAGGAAAGCGATCTCAGAATGCTTTTTGGAGTGGTGTATTACATATGGAGTTCAAAGGAGCACACTTAAAGTATACGGGGAAAAAAAACACCACTAGAAATCAGAACGAGGCTGTTGATACTTTGCTATGTAAAAGTCCTGTCCCCAACTCATAACTCTGGTTTTACTCGGGTCTTTTTTGGTATATTAGAACAGAGAAGAATTGAGAGGTCCTTTTGCTCAGGAAAGTGGTTTCACACACCCTAAAAATGCCCCCAGATTCACTTCCAAATATCAGAAAGGTGGAAATTAAACCCCCGAAGACACTTCCCAGCGAGACAACAGGACTGCACCGAGTGGTACAATTGATCCATCACCCAGACAGACAGAATTTAGGCTCAGCAGCAGAGAAAATGGATGACACTGAGACAGGAGATTTATCATTTTTTAAAGAGTAAAAAAAGAGGGTAAAGAACCATATCCAGGTATATTTAGAGAGTGTATCAAAAGACGTAACCATCGGCACACGGGGAAGCTTAAAGGATGGAAGCTGACCAAGGAGAGATTCAACCTGGAAGTGAAGTGGTGCAGTGGTTAAATGCTGCAACTGCAGGCTGACTCCAACACTGACTGCCAACCAAATCTACCAAGCCGAGGTGGCGCAGTGGTTAAATGCAGCTACTGCAGGCTACTCCAGCTGACTGCTAGTTCAGCAGTTCAGCTGTTCAAATCTCACCAGGCTCAAGGTTGACTCAGCCTTCCATCCTTCCGAGGTCGGTAAAATGAGGACCCAGATTGTTGGGGGCAATATGCTGAACTCTGTAAACCGCTTAGAGAGGGCTGTAAAGCACTATGAAGCGGTATATAAGTAAAGTGCTATTGCTATTGCTAAGTGAGGAGAAACTTTCTGACGGTGAGAGCGATCAACCAGTGGAACAGCTTGCCAGCGGAGGTTGTGAGAGCCCCAACACTTGCGACCTTCAAGGGGAGACTGGACTGCCATCTGTCTCAAATGGTGTAGGAACTCCTGCTTGAGCAGGGGGTTGGATTAGATGACCTACAAGGTCCCTTCCAACTCTAATAATAAACCAAATTAAATCAAAAATCAAATCCGTATAACAGGCCTGGTGCTTCTAAGATTCTGGATGGGACTTGAGAGACGATCCGCCAACTTTGTAACGTAGTGAATGCGAATAAAACATGACATAGTTTTGAAAGTGTGTGAAGGAAACATGGAAAGGGTGATGTGGAGCAGAGGTGGTATTTACTTACCTTCCCTACTGGTTCGCAAATGTGAGCATGCACGCATGCGCCCGGCCTTTCGCGTATGCGCTTTATTGTGGGCCCACCGGCAGTAGCCGCTACCGGTTCGAACCAGCTGAATACCACCTCTGATGAGGAGAAAGTTGAACAAGTAATGAAGGGAGCTGTCAGACGAGAAGAATCTGGACCACATGTTTAGCTCCGGTTAAGGTGATTTATTGCTCATGTCTACATACAAGAATCTAGTCAACTAATGGTCAGCACTGTTGGCCCTACATAAGAGTTAAACGGAATTCAAAGGAGGCTAGTTTGTGGGAACGTCATGATTCCAGGCTGATTCCTCACTTGACTCCACCCCCACTTGTTCTTCTCCTACAGAAACCTCTTGATTCCTGGAGATAAATTTCAGAGAATGAGTGTTCCAACCCTCAAATTATGACAAGCATTTGCTAATTAGCAACTACGCAGCGGGGACCTGCACGTGAAAAAGTAATGAGTGTGACTGGACTCTGGTTTTCCTGCTGCTTTTAAAAAATATATATTTGAAAGCTATATACGCAAACAATGCTCTGAGTATGGCAGCTTTACTGGAGTTTGCAGATTGATGAGGAATTAAAAGGCCAACCAAATCTACCAAGCCGAGGTGGCGCAGTGGTTAAATGCAGCTACTGCAGGCTACTCCAGCTGACTGCTAGTTCAGCAGTTCAGCTGTTCAAATCTCACCAGGCTCAAGGTTGACTCAGCCTTCCATCCTTCCGAGGTGGATAAAATGAGGACCCAGATTGTTGGGGGCAATATGCTGAACTCTGTAAACCGCTTAGAGAGGGCTGTAAAGCACTATGAAGCGGTATATAAGTCTAAGTGCTAAGTGCTATTGCTACCTGTAAACAAAACCCAACTTGGAAGCAGGTGTCACCCTATTCAGAAAAGAGTAGAAGGCCCTCAGGTTTTGGGATGAGAATCTCGTCAACTCTCCGTGAACATTTCGTTTCACGTCCGGCGGATCGGTCACTTCATGCAGAGCTTTTGAGGTGCAATTCAATTCGGTTTTGGATTGAGACTTTGGAGGGTGGGGAGAACCAAAAGAGGGATACCGGTAAATTAGGTGGGGTTGCATAAAGATCTTATTTTTATTTTTTTTCCACAATGGTAATCATTTGTTTATTTGCATTTTTTTTCACAAAAATGCGAGGTTTAGCTGCTCTCGGTTAAGGTGAGCTTGTCAAAGAGGTATTTGCCCATGCCATTCTGGGGCAGCCCCAGGCGCTTAAGGTTGGTACAGTGGTCTCCCAGGAGCTTGATGGCCTTCACTTGCTCTTCCAGGAATTCATTCTCCAGAAAGTCAGAGAGATGAGGGTCTGCTTTCTCAGTTGCCAGCTTGTGCAGATCCAGCAAAGCTTGGTTGACGTCCTTCTCCAGGTTCAGGGCGTGCTCCAAGGCATCTAGAGTGTTGCCCCATTCGTCTTTCTCTGGCTTCTTGATATCCTGCAACACAATACGTCCTCCTCGCTTGTTTTGGTACTTCAGAAACTTGTCAGCATGTTCTCTCTCTTCTTGGGATTGTTCCTTCAAGAACTTGGCCAGATGGCACAAGGCTATATCATCACGGTCGAAGTGATGGGCCATGGACAAGTAGACATAGCTAGCATGGAGTTCAATGTTCACCAAATGGTTGACGGCAGCCTCACATTCAGCATTGTAGTTCTGACGGATTTGAGAAGTCATCATGACAGGAGGAGAAGGTCGTTCCTGAAGTTCAGAAGGTCAATCTGCATAAAGATCTTATAAGCAATTGGGGTACAAGCAGGAACATGACTGGGCCTTTCTCTATTTCCCATGCCAATAAAAGTACAGTCACCCCAGATGGTGTGATAATTTTTTGTTGAGGTTTTCGGAGAGGCGAGAAGCTTCATTGACCATACAAGCCTCCAAGCTACTTGGCCTCCTGGGGTGTTTATGATTCTGAATTAATGTCACCTGACTTCTCCGTCTTAATTTATTTACCGTAAACTATAAATACAAATATTAAGAGAGGTCCGTCTTGACTGTTATGGATAGGACTGTGACTTTGAGTTGACTTACTTGAAAGAAGACACGGAGTAAATTGGAGGAGCTAAAAAAAAATATAACCACTGTCCACCGTGGCGAAAAGAGCTAGCTGGGTTGAGCCTTCTCACTACAAAGCTTTGATTCAAACTATCAGGACTGAGTGATTCCGTTCTCCAAATTGGAGGCCCTACTCCAAAAATCAGGTCAATGCTCTGCTTTGAAGCAAGGCCGCAGGGAGGAGGTGGGGTGCTTCTCCTAGCCTGAATTAGAAGAATGTATGATTCAGAGGAATAAGGTCAAACTGGCAAAGTCAATATAGGCTGGAGATGGCAGGTAAGAGGGAGAATGGCTTTATCACATGGTCAATCCAGGGGCAGAAATCTCTTCCAGCCAGAGAAAGTCCTGAGTGACACATTGTTCCTCAGTCAAACATGTGGCAGCAATACTTCCATCTTAGAGAGTGTGGTTTGGGAAGCTCAAACAGATCCCCTCACACAGGCCTCCTTAAATCAGAGAAATAAGACACCCCCATCCCACTAGTCATTGAATGCTTGAAGGCACCATAGTGAGGTTCTTCCCTCCTTCCCTCCATACTGATGATGTTACCTAGTTGGGCAAGGAAATGTCTGCAAGAAAATACTCAACTTCAGAGAGCACTAAGGACTCCATAGCGGCCGTCCTCCTCCTCCTCCTCCTCCTCCTCCTCCTCCTCCTCCTCCTCCTCCTCCTCCTCCTCCTCCTCCTCCTCCTCCTCCTCCCCACACACCCTATCCCCCTTTAATACTGATGATATTCCCTAGTTGGGTCATGAAATGTCTGCAAGAAAACTACCAAGCTCAGAGAGCACTAAGGACTCCATAGCCTTTGTCCTCCTCCTCCTCCTCCTCCTCCTCCTCTCCACACACCCCATCCCCCTTTAATACTGATGATGTTCCCTAGTTGGGTCATGAAACGTCTGCAAGAAAACCACCAAGCTCAGAGAGCACCAAGGATTCCATAGCCTTTGTCGTCGTCCTCCTCCTCCTCTTCCTCCTCCTCCTCCTCCTTCTCCTCCTCCTCCTCCTCCTCTCCACACACCCCATCCCCCTTTAATACTGATGATATTCCCTAGTTGGGTCATGAAACGTCTGCAAGAAAACCACCAAGCTCAGAGAGCACCAAGGACTCCTGACTCCAACCTTGAGCTACAGATATTCTCCTTTTATATCTTCCCTCCTTATCAATCAAGACATCCTTCCAAAGCTTTCCTGGGGACAAAATGAACTCGGCTAAACTCCACACATGGTGTTTCAGATCAGAGGGGAGGCAACAGTCTCTGGCTTTTGTGTCGGGGGATTTTGCAATGCCGTTTTTTGCTGCAAGAATCCAGCATGGCACATTGGAGATGGTTTGAGAATTCCCTGTCTGCATTTTCTCTTCTTTCCTCAATCAGAAAAGCAAAACAAAAACCATGACTCTGCCAAAGTCACGGTTTGCTGACCTCCAAAATCAGAACCAGTTCATCGAGCAGGAGAGTTCAAGCGAAAAACACTCCCCCCTCCAATTAGCACAAAAGAAATAAAGGAGAATGGAAGAGAAACGGGTTCAGGCTGTCAGCTTTCAGTTTTTATTTTAATGTGTACCCCTCTTAATGTTGTGAAACAAAGCATTGACCTCACCTTTCCTCTTTACATATTCGTATTTCCAGGTGTTAAAATACCTTCCCAAGAAACAATGAAACAGAATAACAGAGTTGGAAGGGATCTTGTAGGTCATCTAGTCCAACCCCTTGCTCAAGCAGGAGTTCCTACACCATTTGAGACAGATGGCAGTCCAGTCTCCCCTTGAAGGTCGCAAGTGTTGGGGCTCTCACAACCTCCGCTGGCAAGCTGGTTGATCGCTCTCACCGTCAGAAAGTTTCTCCTCACTTCCAGGTTGAATCTCTCCTTGGTCAGCTTCCATCCGTTATTCCTTGTTTGGCTTTCTGGTGCCATAGAGAACAGCCTGACCCCCTCCTCTCTGTGGCAGCCCCTCAAGTATTGGAACACTGCTATCATGTCACCCCTGGTCTTTCTCTTCACCAGACTGGCCAAGCTCAGTTCCTGCAACCGCTCTTTGTATGTTTTATTTTCCAGACCCTTTATCATCCTGGTTGCTCTCTTCTGCACTTTCTCTAGAGTTTCAATGTCTTTTTTGTAGTGTGGTGACCAAAACTGGATGCAGTACTCTAGGTGTAATCTGGTGTGGTCCATCCCCTGCTCTGACAGGAGACCCTATACCATTCCAGACAAATGGTTGTCCATTCTTTTTAAAAAAAAAACGTCCAGTGTTGGAGCATCCACAACTTCTGGAGGCAAGTTGTTCCACTGGTTAATTGTTCTCACTGTCAGGAAATTTCTCCTTCGTTCTAAGTTGCTTCTCTCCTTGTTTAGTTTCCACCCATTGCTTCTTGTTCTACCCTCAGGTGCCTTGGAGAAAAGTTTGACTCCCTCTTCTTTGTGGCGACCCCTGAGATATTGGAACACTGCTATCATATCTCCCCTAGTCCTTCTTTTCTCTAGCCTGGCCATACCCAATTCCTACTTTTATTCTTCATATAAAAGCAAAATAAAAGTAACAGTAACTTGGAGGTGGATCTGCCCAAGAGTTAAAAAAAAATTGGCAAAAAATTCACAATTGGCTTGAAGAAATAACTACACAAAAAATAAACATCAAACCAGAAATATTTTTACTAGGGATGTTAGAACAAACGATAGAAAGGAAATACTGGTATATTATGATTCATATACTGACAGCGGCGAGAATATGCTTAGCACAATACTGGAAGCAGGGCGATGTACCAACTGAAAACGTAATTATCAGAAATTTTTTTAGAATGTGCAGAATTAGACAAATTAACAGTGGAATTAAATCAGAAAGAAAATTCGTAATTTTTTGAAATTTGGAATTCTTTTTATAATTGGCTGGAAAGGAGAAAAGAAAAAAAAAACAGAAATGTTTAGACTGATATATAACTTATGAACCTATAGAGGAATATACAAGTTTAGTTATTATAAATTTATGTATCTATTAATATATACCTAGATAAAAACTATAAGAAAAATATGATATATATAGTTATATATAGTTGTATAGATATATATAAGTAAAAAGATAACCTCAAGACTTTAGCGTAGAAGTACCCAAAAGGTTTATATGTATATATGTACACGTATGTACATATATTGTTTTGTTTAATGTTTGTTTGTCTCTTTTTAATGTTTATATTTAAATAAAAATTATTTTTTTTAAAAAAAAGTAACAGTAACTTGGAAGTCAGACGTAGAGAAATGTAGATCAATTTGGGGGCCCAAATGTAGAGAAAATAAGATAGTCGGAAAGAAGCCAAGTTTGGAAAGGTTATAAAGGGATAGTACCATTCAGATCATTTAGGATATTTTTATCCCACATTCATAGGGACATCCCCATTTTTCTTTCCTGCTCTTGATATTAATAACCTTGTGAAATAAGCTCGCAGTGAATAATGAGCCCAGGATCAAAGCATGTGTTGGGTCAAAACCTTAACACATGAGTTGGATCCGTGTTGAAACAGGTTTTGCTCATTCAGAGGATAAATGCAGGTAGTCCTTGACTTACAACAGTTCATTTGGTGACCAAAGTTACAACGGCACTGAAAAAACTGACTTAGGACCATTTTTCATACTTAACAACCTTTGTAAAATTTTGATCATGCGACCAAAACTCAGACGCTGGGCAGCTGACTCATATTTATGACCATCGCTATGTCCCAAGATCACGTGATCCCCCTTTTGCGACCTTCTGACAAGCAAAGTCAAAGGGGAAGTTGTCGAAGTTGTCGAAGTTGTCCACTGGTTAATTGTTCTCACTGTTAGAAGTTTCTCCTTAATTCCCGGTTGCTTCTCTCCTTGATTAATTTCCATCCCTTGTTTCTTGTTTGCCTTCTGGTGCTTTGGAAACTAGTTTGACCTTCCCTCTTCTTTGTGGCAGCCCCTCAAATATTGGGACCAGGGGTGGGTTCCTAATTTTTTTACTACCACTCTGTGGGTGTGGCTTATTTTGTGGGTGTGGCTTGCTAGCCATGTGACCGGGTGGGCATGGGTTGCCAGCCATGTGACTGGGTGGGCGTGGCTTCTCAGACTGCTGAAGGGAGGGGAACTGGGATAGATCCTGCCGCCCATTCCCCCTCCCCTCAGCAGCTCAAGAAGCCTCGAACGTGCGAAAATGCGTGGGATCATCACCGCGCGTTCGTGGCTTCTCGGACTACTGAAGGGAGGGGAATGGAGATAGCTCCTGCCGCCCATTATTTCAGCATCTCACGCGCTCCCTCAGCCATCCTCCCCTGCTTGGACTCACTGTGGGGTAGGAAGGCAGCGCATGCGCAGTGCCGGAAGCGCGGCTTCTGGGCATGCACAGAAGAATTTTTAAAAAATAAAATAAAATAAATTTAAATTTTTTTTTAAAAAAATGGCAGCACTTAGGCACCGGCAACCAACCGCACCGGTACTGTGATGTCACCAGCAGGTCGCTACCGGTGCTATAGAGTGGACAGCACCGGTAGGAACCCACCATTGATTGGGACGCATCACATCACGCCTAGTCCTTCTTTTCATTAGACTAGACATGCCCAATTCCCGAAGCCCCAGTGGCCAGAGACTCTTTACCCTAAGGGAGAATTGTTGGTTGCAACCTAACATATGAACAAAACGCCGAGAGAATTGAACAAATCTATCCAAGAGAGAAAGTTTATTTAGACCATCCTCCGTATGTTGGACGCCAAAGTTTCAGATCTTACACTTTCAGTTTTTCTACCTCCTTTTCTCGGCCTGCTCCCTTCTCCGCTTCCGTTAATGAGATGGTTCTGTCAAGTTGAGAATAAACTCATTGCGATTCATCGCACCACAAAGAGGGGCAAACGAGACTTTTGCTGACAGCCTAACTTCTGAGCACTTCTCTTGAAAACATGGAGGCATCAGACGAGATATAAATAGACAGCAATCGCATATCGCTTGTCAGGGGAACATTGCTGGATGACATATTGGGGAGACCCTTTAGAATATACATATAAACTGGGTGAAACCACACTCAACAGCAGTGACTGCGAGAGGGATCTTGGAGTCTTGGTGGACAACCAACTAAATATGAGCCAGCAATGTGCAGCGGCAGCCAAAAAAGCCAATGCAATCCTAATTTGCATTAACAGAGGGATACAATCTAGGACTAGGGAGGTACTAATACCACTCTATATAGCCTTAGTTAGACCAAACCTAGAGTACTGCATCCAGTTTTGGTCACCACACTGCAAAAAAGACATTGAAACTCTAGAGAAAGTGCAGAGGAGAGCAACCAGGATGATTAGGGGACTGGAAACTATAACATATGAAGAGCGGTTGCAGGAACTGGGCATGGCCAGTCTAGCGAAGAGAAGGACCAGGGGAGACATGATAGCAGTGTTCCAATACTTGAGGGGCTGCCACAGAGAGGAAGGGGTCAGGCTGTTTTCCAAAGCACCTGAAGGCCAGACAAGGAATAATGGATGGAAACCGACCAAGGAGAGATTCAACCTGGAAATAAGGAGGAACTTTCTGATGGTGAGAGCGATCAACCAGTGGAACAGCTTGCCTACGGAGGTTGTGAGAGCTCCAACACTTGAGACTTTCAAAGGGAGATTGGACTGTCCGAAATGGTGTAGGGACTCCTGCTTGAGCGGGGGGTTGGACTAGATGACCTACAAGGTCCCTTCCAACTCTAATAATCTGTAATCTGTAATAGAAGATGCTTTCTTTTTTCTTTTTACAAGTGGAAACATTATCCAGGAAAACGAAATTAATAATCAACCATGGTTCAGGCAGAAGTGGAAGTGAGGGGAGCCAGTCCCAGTCGGCAGACAAACCCTTCAAGATGGCAAGTCATTCAACTTCTGGAGGGAAGTCGTTCCACCGATTAATTGTTCTCGCTGGCAGGAAATTTCTCCTTAATTCTAGGTTTTTTCTCTCTCCTTGATTAGTTTCCATCCTCTGCTTCTTGTCCTGCCTTCTCCAAAGCACCTGAAGGCAGGGCAAGAAGCAACGAATAGAAACCAATCAAGGAGAGATCCAACCTAGAACTAAGGAGAAATTTCCTGACAATGAGAACAATGAACCGGTGGAACGACTTGCCTCCAGAAGTTGTGGGTGCATTTAGCGTCCGTTCAAAGTTACGACAGCACCGAAAAAAGTGACTTATGATCATTTTTCACACGTACGACTATTCCAGCATCCCCGAGGTCACGGGATCAAAATTCAGACGCTTGGCTCATAATTATGACACTTGTAGTGTCCCAGGGATCACGGGATCCAGTGGTGGGTTTCAATTTTTTTTACTATCGGTTCTGTGGGCGTGGCTTGGTGGGCGTGGTGTGGCTTGGTGGGCGTGGTGTGGCTTGGTGGGTGTGGCAGGGAAAGGTTACTGTAAAATCTCCATTTTCACCCCACTCCAAGGGAAGGTTACTGTAAAATTCCCATTTATTCCTGATCAGCTGGGACTCGGGAGGCAGAGAATAGATGGGGGTAGGGCCAGTCAGAGGTGGTATTTACCGATTCTCCGAACTACTCAAAATTTCCGCTACCGGTTCTCCAGAACTGGTCAGAACCTGCTAAAACCCACCTCTGACGTTGATCCCCTTTTTCAGCCTTCTGACAAACGTTACTTCTTAACGTAACAGCTGCCATGATTCGCTGAACAACTGTGGCAAGAAAGGTCGTAAAACGGAGCAAAAGCCACCTCACAACAGTCTCGCTTTAAGCAATGGAAATTTTGGCCTCCGTTGTGGTCGTCAGCAGAAAGCAAAGCTGCTTCCAACGTAGAGCTCCGTAAATTAACATCCACTCCACAAATTGTATGCCAGCATAAAGCTTGTCTACTTCTTCTTTTTTTAAAACCAACCCGGAGTAATAAACTATAGAGTAGGAAGCACACATTATAATTATTATAACCCAGTGATTAAGAGGCAATTAGTAGTGGTCCATCTTTCTTTACAGGCAGTGTTCTACGGAACCTACACTGTTTTCCTCCACTTCAAAAAATAAATAAATCTAACAAGCTTCTTTGCACTTGTTGGTTAAGTAGCATCTTCTGTGGTTTTTGCCTTCCGGAGTAATTTATTTCTGCTTGTTAATTGGTTTCGTCTTTTCAAGACTTGTCCAGCGGCTGAGGGGTGGAGTTTTACTGAGACAACGTCTTCCATCCTGATTTTTGGAAAGCTTCATGGGGGGAATAAAATGCAGAATAATGGGGCTTGGTGACCACAGAGGAAAAATATCAATATTTCCCTGATTTCTACCTGACAAGGTAAATGCTATGATTTTCCCTAGAACACTACCGGTTGTCAGATTAATACTTAGTATGGTCATGGCATTTCTCAGGTGGAGAATCTATATAACAGTGCAGCGAGATTAAATTATTACTTTGCAGAGCAGGCTGGGCCAGAATTGTGTGGCATCCTAAGGACTAGCCGAGGGTCTCCCCGTGGCATTCCCTGTAGGTACAAGAGGCCACTGATCATAGCGATGGAAGGTGGGCTTGACCAGAGAAGGGAGGGGGCAATGCCAAAGCTGTTACAGAGAAGATATCTCAGTCCATGGAAAGCAGAAAGGGTGAGAAACATGCTCAAAACAACGCCACCTTGATTTTGTTATGTATGCGTTGAAGTAAAGAGGGGCATTTCTTTATTCTGTTATGCTACCCTAACATAGGATCATAGAATCACAGAATCATAGAATCACAGAGCTTGGCAGGAATCCTCAAACCATCCCAGACAAATCGTTGTCCAATCTTTCCTTGATAACAGCCAATGATGGAGCACCCACAATTCCAGGAAGCAAGCTATTCCGTTCATTAATCGTTCTCACTATCAGGAAATTCCTCCTTAGTTCCAGGTTGTATCTTCACCTGATGAGCTTCCACCCATTGGGGTCAAGCAATTTTCCAAAGCACCCGAAGGCCAGACAAGGACTAATGGATGGAAACTGACCAAGGAGAGATTCAACCTGGAAATAAGGAGAAATTTTCTGACAGTGAGAACTATCAACCAGTGGAACAGAAGTTGCCTTCGGAAGTTGTGGGAGCTTCATCTCTGGAGGCTTTCAGGAAGAAATTGGACTGCCATTTGTCGGAAATGATGTAGGGTCTCCTGCTTGGGTGTGTGTGTTGGACTAGATGACCTACAAGGTCCCTTCCAACTCTGATAATCTAATCTAATCTAATCTAATCTAATCTAATCTAATCTAATCTAATCTAATCTAATCTAATCTAATCTAATCTAATCTAATCTAATCTAATCTATAATAATAATAACAACAGAGTTGGAAGGGACCTTGGAGCTCTTCTAGTCCAACCCCCTGCCTAGGCAGGAAACCCTACACTACTTCAGACAAATGGTTATCCAACATCTTCTTAAAAACTTCCAGTGTTGGAGCATTCACAACTTCTGGAGGCAAGTCGTTCCACCGATTAATTGTTGTAAATGTCAGGAAATTTCTCCTTAGTTCTAAGTTACTTCTCTCCTTGTTTAGTTTCCACCCATTACTTCTTGTTCTACCTTCAGGTGCTTTGGAGAATAGTTTGACTCTAATCTAATCTAATCTAATCTAATCTGATCTGATCTGATCTAATCTAATCTAATCTAATCTAATCTAATCTAATCTAATCTAATCTAATCTAATCTAATCTAATCTAATCTAATCTAATCTAATCTAATCTAATCTAATCTAATCTTTGCTTCTTGTCCTGCCTTGAGGTGCTATGGAAAAGGAACATATTAAGGAACCTTCTTGGAATCTTAGTGACTCCTGTTTCCCAACCTAGCCCACCTCAAAGGGTTGACCTAAGAAGGGATGGTGTGTTTAAGTTCCATCAAGGAAGACAGGCCCAGATGGAAATAAAATCAAAGCATGAGAGCATGATGAAATGGTTTTCTTCCTGTCTGGAAAGTCACCTGATTCTTGGAGACACATGCAAATGGCCCCGTTTCCCATCGTCCTAGGCAGCCATCGGGCAAAAGCAAACACACTTCACCTTACCTGCGTCACAGAGTAATATATCTTGATTCGATGAGTAATGAAGGAGATGGTTTCCTGTAATGAGGAGACCTTGATGATTTGTTTGTGTCTCATTGCAATCTCCCTTGCAATTTATTTAAACCAAGACAAGGGCGGAAGAGGGGGCGACTTTCCCAAATGGTTCAATCAATGACCTTTTTTCCAATTTCCCTTTGGCTCTTTCACAAGCCATTAAGGGAAGACGGAGAGATATTTTTCTTCTTCGGTCGACTCTCCAGAAGAAGACACCACAAGGGTGTCTTTTGCGATCGGTGAGCCACATACATCAAAGTCTTGTTGTGGCGATTGGTTAAACACCATTCTGTGATTCTCAATTCTTTTCGGAAGAATGAGAGCCCCTATGCTGAATCAAAAAACAGGTGGAGAACATTAAAATCTTTGGGAAGACTTGGATGGCAGACAAACTGGAGTGGACTCAAAAAAAGTGAAAGGATATTGATGGGGTTGAAAGCTAAACCATACAAGGAAAGATGAGGTCCATTTAGGTTTGAAAATGCAGAAGAAGTGGGAGACCTCAAGAGCTCTTTTCAGAACAAGACCCAGGGATATGATCTATCACAGTTTTCCTCAGTCTTGGCAACTTGAAGATGTGGGTGGACTTCAAATTCCAGAATTCCCCAGTCAGCATGAAATCCACCCATCTTCAAGCTGCCAAGGTTGAGAAACCCAGGTCTATCGTTTGATAGGAGAACGTCCTTTGAATGAGGTCAGTTAGATCATGGTCTCTGTTACTTATGGAGTTACTGAGGTCCCTCCAGTGATGCGTTCATGGAGAAGCTAGACAGTTCTATCTTGGGGATGTTGAATTTGGATTCTTGCACTGAAGATGGGATTGCTGTCTAAATGGCTGCTTCTCACCTGAAGACAGGACAAGAAACAATAGATGGAAACTAAGCAAGGAGAGAACCAACCTGGAATTATGGAGAAATTTCCTGACAGTGAGAACAATCAATGGAACAACTTGCTTTCAGAAATTGTGGATGCTCCAACACTGGAAGTTTTTAAGAAGAGATTGGACAACCATTTGTCTGAAATGGTAGAGGATCTCCTGCTTGAGCAGGGGGTTGGACTAGAAGACCTCCAAGGTCCCTTCCAACTCTATTACTACTCTACTCTACTCTACTCTACTCTACTCTACTCTACTCTACTCTACTCTACTCTACTCTACTCTACTCTACTCTACTCTACTCTACTCTACTCTACTCTACTCTACTCTCCAAAGAACCTGCAGACAGGACAAGAAGCAATGGATGGAAACTAATCAAGGAGAGAAGCAACCTAGAATTATGGAGAAATTTCCTGACAGTGAGAACAATCAATGGAACAACTTGCTTTCAGAAATTGTGGATGCTCCAACACTGGAAGTTTTTAAGAAGAGATTGGACAACCATTTGTCTGAAATGGTAGAGGATCTCCTGCTTGAGCAGGGGGTTGGACTAGAAGACCTCCAAGGTCCCTTCCAACTCTATTACTACTCTACTCTACTCTACTCTACTCTACTCTACTCTACTCTACGCTCTACGCTCTACGCTCTACGCTCTACGCTCTACGCTCTACTCTACTCTACTCTACTCTACTCTACTCTACTCTACTCTACTCTACTCTACTCTACTCTACTCTACTCTACTCTACTCTACTCTACTCTACTCTCCAAAGAACCTGAAGACAGGACAAGAAGCAATGGATGGAAACTAATCAAGGAGAGAACCAACCTAGAATTATGGAGAAATTTCCTGACAGTTGGAACAATTAATCAGTGGAACAACTTGCCTTCAGAAATTGTGAATGCTCCAACACTGGAAGTTTTAAAGAAGCGATTGGACAACCATTTGTCTGAAATGGTACAGGGTTTCCTGCTTTGCAGGAGGTTGGACTAGAAGACCTCCAAGGTCACTTCAAATTCTGTTATTCTATTATTCAATCCAGGATTCAGTTAGTCCAGGGGTCTCCAAACTTGGCAACTTTAAGACTTGTGGACTTCAATTCCCAGAATTCTCCAGCCAGCTATGCTGGCTGGAGAATTCTGGGAGCTGAAGTCCACAAGTCTTAAAGTTGCCAAGTTTGAAGACCTCTGAGTTTGTCTATTTTGTTATGAGACTCTAGTGTGTTGGCTTTGGTTGCTCTGCAGAATGACAGCCCGCTATTTTGCAAATGATTCTTGATGATTAATGAGTAATAAATGAGATTAATTGCAAACACTTTCTCCTCCTCCTCCTCTTCCTTTTTCTTCTTTGCCTTCTCTCCTCCTCCAACTTTCAAGGCCTGAGTAGCAATCTCGTGTGGGTAGAAATATGGCAACGATATTTGAACCTGCCAAAGTGTTCAAGATGAAAAATTATAGCATTAATTTTGGTTCACCCATCATTAAAGGAAATATATAGGTGGACCATCACATGTTCGTTTCATAAGTGAGGCATGATAGTAACTGGGCTTCTCAGGGTTGTGACAGTGGTTGTTGCTTTTATTATAAGAATCTCCTATTCAGCCCCTTTAATCTTCCTAAAACATACCTTCTCTGTTTGCCACACAACCATTGTTTCATGAATTTAGCTCTTGGAAAAAAATTAAAATTAAGAAGCATTTAAGGAATGATGATTGATGGAGTCTGGGGAGGGGGAAGCAGGATTAGGAGAATGCAAAGCATACCAGCATGAAAATGCAAAGCCATTTGGATATTTTCTCTCTGTTCCCTTCTCCCTTTCCCTCTCCCCTCCCCTCTCCCCAAGAGCTGGCTATCATCTGCGTCTGCCTTTCCCTGAGAGCCGGCTTATTCACCTCCTCTCCTCTCCTCTCCTCTCCTCTCCTCTCCTCTCCTCTCCTCTCCTCTCCTCTCCTCTCCTCTCCTCTCCTCTCCTCCTCTCCCCCTCCCCTCCTCCTCTCCTCTCCTCCCCTTCCTCTCCTCTCCCCTCCTCTTCTCCCCTCCCCTCCTTTCTTTCGTTCCTCCCCTCCCCCCCACATACACAAGAAATTTAACTAATTTCATTTGTATCCTTCTGTTTTACTTGAACATTATTTGGATATTTTGCCTGAGAAATAATATTCATGCCTTCTTCAGATTTCATGTAGGTGTGAAAGATGTACAGAAATCTTCGGAGAATTGTAGGAAGCACGATCGATACCTAGAGAAGAGAAACTACACCAAAGATTCTCTACAAGGGAAAACCCAACAGTTCCGTCCAGCACAACTTTAGTTCAATTCCTCTAGGTCTTCTCTGAGAAAACTCTTCAGTTTTATTGAAACTCTCCTTACCTTGATGTGTCTCAAAATCTAAATTTCCTTCAAATTATTATTTATTATTTAATAGATTTGTATACCGCCCAAATCCCAATGGGACTCTGGGCGGCTCACAGCCTATTGAATACAAAATCTACAAAACTGTTAAAAGATTTAAGAACAAAATTAAAACAATATAAAGTATTAAAACATTTTAAAGCATTTTAAAAAACCACAATTTAAAAACCCCATAATTCACTCATGGGGCCAAGAATAATCGGTTCCTCATCAAAGCTCCTGCTAATAATAACTTCTGGAAAGCCAATATTGTGCGGGCTATCAAATACGAACAGTGGAATTGGTTTTAACTTTTGGTTAAATCACTTTAGCCTAACTAAGAAAAGGTTTAGGGGAGAATTCATAGTCATCTTCCAATCTTTGAAGGGCCTTCACAAGAAACAGTGGATGGAAGCTCATCAGGGGAAGATTGAAATCTGAGAATAAGGAGAAATTTCCTGACAATGAGAACAATTAATCAATGGAACCGTTTGCCTCCAGAGGTTGCGGGTGTGCTCCATCACTAGAGGACTTCAAGAAAAGATTGGACAACCACTTGTCTGCGATGGTAGAAGGACTCCTGCCCTGGGCATGGAATTGGACTAGAAAACTTCCCAAGGTTGAAATGGAACAACTCGCTGCAGCCAACTCACCATGGCCAAGTTGCTGTGGGGTGATTCAGCAATTAAAATTTAATTATTTAAAATAATTTTAAAAAATATTTTAATTTTTGTCGTTCACATTTCATTTTGTCCCTCCTTTGGCATCTTATCTTTAAGGGTTGTATCCCACCATTTCTTTGATATTAGTGTAACTCTTGCCCAGTGGTGAAATCTAATTTTTTTTAAACTACCGGTTCTGTGGGTGTGGCTTGGTAGGTGTGGTGTGGCTTGGCGGGCTTGGCTTGGTGGGTGTGGCAGGGGAAGGATACTGCAAAATCCCCATTCCCTCCCCACTCCAGGGGAAGGATACTGCAAAATCCCCATTCCCTCCCCACTCCAGGGGAAGGATACTGCAAAATCCTCATTCCCTCTCCACTCCAGAGGAAGGATACTGCAAAATCCCCATTCCCTCCCCACTCCTGGGGGAAGGATACTGCAAAATCCCCATTCCCTCTCCACTCCAGGGGAAGGATACTGCAAAATCCCCATTCCCTCCCCACTCCAGGGGAAGGATACTGCAAAATCCCCATTCCCTCTCCACTCCAGGGGAAGGATACTGCAAAATCCCCATTCCCTCCCCACTCCTGGGGGAAGGATACTGCAAAATCCCCATTCCCTCCCCACTCCAGGGCAAGGATACTGCAAAATCCCCATTCCCTCCCCACTCCTGGGGGAAGGATACTGCAAAATCCCCATTCCCTCCCCACTCCTGGGGGAAGGATACTGCAAAATCCCCATTCCCTCTCCACTCCAGGGGAAGGATACTGCAAAATCCCCATTCCCTCCCCACTCCAGGGGAAGGATACTGCAAAATCCCCATTCCCTCTCCACTCCAGGGGAAGGATACTGCAAAATCTCCATTCCCTCCCCACTCCTGGGGGAAGGATACTGCAAAATCCCCATTCCCTCCCCACTCCAGGGCAAGGATACTGCAAAATCCCCATTCCCTCCCCACTCCTGGGGGAAGGATACTGCAAAATCCCCATTCCCTCTCCACTCCAGGGGAAGGATACTGCAAAATCTCCATTCCCTCCCCACTCCTGGGGGAAGGATACTGCAAAATCCCCATTCCCTCACCACTCCAGGGCAAGGATACTGCAAAATCCCCATTCCCTCCCCACTCCTGGGGGAAGGATACTGCAAAATCCCCATTCCCTCTCCACTCCAGGGGAAGGATACTGCAAAATCCCCATTCCCTCCCCACTCCAGGGCAAGGATACTGCAAAATCCCCATTCCCTCCCCACTCCTGGGGGAAGGATATTGCAAAATCCCCATTCCCTCCCCACTCCTGGGGCAAGGATACTGCAAAATCCCCATTCCCTCCCCACTCTGGGGGAAGGATACTGCAAAATCCCCATTCCCTCCCCACTCCTGGGGGAAGGATATTGCAAAATCCCCATTCCCTCTCCACTCCAGGGGAAGGATACTGCAAAATCCTCATTCCCTCCCCACTCCAGGGCAAGGATACTGCAAAATCCCCATTCCCTCCCCACTCCTGGGGGAAGGATATTGCAAAATCCCCATTCCCTCTCCACTCCAGGGCAAGGATACTGCAAAATCCCCATTCCCTCCCCACTCCTGGGGGAAGGATACTGCAAAATCCCCATTCCCTCCCCACTCCTGGGGGAAGGATACTGCAAAATCCCCATTCCCTCCCCACTCCTGGGGGAAGGATAGTGTAAAACTAAGGTGACCAGACGTCCCGCTTTTGGCGGGACAGACACGCTTTTCTAGCGCATGTCCCACGTCCCGCATTCTTTCCAAAAAGTCCCGCTTTTTTGGGAAGAATGCCGGGACGTCTGGTAACCTTACACTATAGTGCTGACCGTGAAGACATTGCATGCTGCCACCTGCTGGGGCCTCATAGTACTAATAAGTCGTCGTCCCCGCCCCTCTCCTATGCACCCGCCCTTCATTATTGAGAGACAGCGAGAAAAAAGTGACCTATCAGTAGGCGGGAATTAGCGAACGTTATTCGTGTGCGCTCTTTCTTTATCTTGATCCCAACCTCGTGGTCTTTCTGTGGCTGTTTCCAGGTTTTTCTAAGCTTTAGGACACCGCACTGAAAGAGGACAAAGAACACTGGGGAGAGCTAGCGATCGACATCAACTGTCGGGAGTGGGGGGGAGGGGGAGGACTATCAAACGCGAATTCTGGAGCTATACTCTCCCCATTGGCGGGCGGCAAACAAAGACCCGCCTCCTTCCCTCCCTTCGACGCGGTCCAGGGCTGAGATCGCCGGTACAGATTGTTGGATGTTTATTGGGGTACTTGCTGTCTTCTCCGTTGCTGATGCTTCAGAAATAAGTTCCTTTTTTAAGTTAAGTAAACCAACGGAGCGGATGTATTGCCAAAGGAAGATGATTGACTTGAACAAACGAATACCTTTGGCTGCTTTGTGGGGACGCAAATCGCTCTGATTAATTCTTTGTAGGTTTAGTCGGAAGCAAACTCCCTATTTCTCCATAGAAGTTACGGGTAAACTTCTATGGAGTGCCGGCTCCCGAAGGGAGGCGAGGAAAGGCCTCCCGCCTCCCCCCCACCCACCTGGACGCCGATATTAGCGTCCTTTTGCCCTCTGCGCATGCGCAACATTCTGCGCATGCGCAGAGGGCAAAATTCAAATGGCGGTGTCCAGGTGGCCCCGCCCCCCGTCAATTGTCCCGCTTTTTAAAAAAAATATCTGGTCACTTTATGTAAAACCCCCATTCCCTCCTCACTCCAGGGGAAGGATACTGCAAAATCCCCATTCCCTCTCCACTCCAGGGGAAGGATACTGCAAAATCTCCATTCCCTCCCCACTCCTGGGGGAAGGATACTGCAAAATCCCCATTCCCTCCCCACTCCAGGGCAAGGATACTGCAAAATCCCCATTCCCTCCCCACTCCTGGGGGAAGGATACTGCAAAATCCCCATTCCCTCTCCACTCCAGGGGAAGGATACTGCAAAATCTCCATTCCCTCCCCACTCCTGGGGGAAGGATACTGCAAAATCCCCATTCCCTCCCCACTCCAGGGCAAGGATACTGCAAAATCCCCATTCCCTCCCCACTCCTGGGGGAAGGATACTGCAAAATCCCCATTCCCTCTCCACTCCAGGGGAAGGATACTGCAAAATCCCCATTCCCTCCCCACTCCAGGGCAAGGATACTGCAAAATCCCCATTCCCTCCCCACTCCTGGGGGAAGGATATTGCAAAATCCCCATTCCCTCTCCACTCCAGGGCAAGGATACTGCAAAATCCCCATTCCCTCCCCACTCCTGGGGGAAGGATATTGCAAAATCCCCATTCCCTCCCCACTCCTGGGGCAAGGATACTGCAAAATCCCCATTCCCTCCCCACTCTGGGGGAAGGATACTGCAAAATCCCCATTCCCTCCCCACTCCTGGGGGAAGGATATTGCAAAATCCCCATTCCCTCCCCACTCTGGGGGAAGGATACTGCAAAATCCCCATTCCCTCCCCACTCCAGGGGAAGGATACTGCAAAATCCCCATTCCCTCCCCACTCCAGGGCAAGGATACTGCAAAATCCCCATTCCCTCCCCACTCCTGGGGGAAGGATACTGCAAAATCCCCATTCCCTCTCCACTCCAGGGGAAGGATACTGCAAAATCCCCATTCCCTCCCCACTCCAGGGCAAGGATACTGCAAAATCCCCATTCCCTCCCCACTCCTGGGGGAAGGATATTGCAAAATCCCCATTCCCTCTCCACTCCAGGGCAAGGATACTGCAAAATCCCCATTCCCTCCCCACTCCTGGGGGAAGGATATTGCAAAATCCCCATTCCCTCCCCACTCCTGGGGCAAGGATACTGCAAAATCCCCATTCCCTCCCCACTCTGGGGGAAGGATACTGCAAAATCCCCATTCCCTCCCCACTCCTGGGGGAAGGATATTGCAAAATCCCCATTCCCTCCCCACTCTGGGGGAAGGATACTGCAAAATCCCCATTCCCTCCCCACTCCAGGGGAAGGATACTGCAAAATCCCCATTCCCTCCCCACTCCAGGGCAAGGATACTGCAAAATCCCCATTCCCTCCCCACTCCTGGGGGAAGGATACTGCAAAATCCCCATTCCCTCTCCACTCCAGGGGAAGGATACTGCAAAATCTCCATTCCCTCCCCACTCCTGGGGGAAGGATACTGCAAAATCCCCATTCCCTCACCACTCCAGGGCAAGGATACTGCAAAATCCCCATTCCCTCCCCACTCCTGGGGGAAGGATACTGCAAAATCCCCATTCCCTCTCCACTCCAGGGGAAGGATACTGCAAAATCCCCATTCCCTCCCCACTCCAGGGCAAGGATACTGCAAAATCCCCATTCCCTCCCCACTCCTGGGGGAAGGATATTGCAAAATCCCCATTCCCTCCCCACTCCTGGGGCAAGGATACTGCAAAATCCCCATTCCCTCCCCACTCTGGGGGAAGGATACTGCAAAATCCCCATTCCCTCCCCACTCCTGGGGGAAGGATATTGCAAAATCCCCATTCCCTCTCCACTCCAGGGCAAGGATACTGCAAAATCCCCATTCCCTCCCCACTCCTGGGGGAAGGATATTGCAAAATCCCCATTCCCTCCCCACTCCTGGGGCAAGGATACTGCAAAATCCCCATTCCCTCCCCACTCTGGGGGAAGGATACTGCAAAATCCCCATTCCCTCCCCACTCCTGGGGGAAGGATATTGCAAAATCCCCATTCCCTCTCCACTCCAGGGCAAGGATACTGCAAAATCCCCATTCCCTCCCCACTCCAGGGCAAGGATACTGCAAAATCCCCATTCCCTCCCCACTCCTGGGGGAAGGATATTGCAAAATCCCCATTCCCTCTCCACTCCAGGGCAAGGATACTGCAAAATCCCCATTCCCTCCCCACTCCTGGGGGAAGGATATTGCAAAATCCCCATTCCCTCCCCACTCCTGGGGCAAGGATACTGCAAAATCCCCATTCCCTCCCCACTCTGGGGGAAGGATACTGCAAAATCCCCATTCCCTCCCCACTCCTGGGGGAAGGATATTGCAAAATCCCCATTCCCTCCCCACTCTGGGGGAAGGATACTGCAAAATCCCCATTCCCTCCCCACTCCAGGGGAAGGATACTGCAAAATCCCCATTCCCTCCCCACTCCAGGGCAAGGATACTGCAAAATCCCCATTCCCTCCCCACTCCTGGGGGAAGGATACTGCAAAATCCCCATTCCCTCTCCACTCCAGGGGAAGGATACTGCAAAATCCCCATTCCCTCCCCACTCCAGGGCAAGGATACTGCAAAATCCCCATTCCCTCCCCACTCCTGGGGGAAGGATATTGCAAAATCCCCATTCCCTCTCCACTCCAGGGCAAGGATACTGCAAAATCCCCATTCCCTCCCCACTCCTGGGGGAAGGATATTGCAAAATCCCCATTCCCTCCCCACTCCTGGGGCAAGGATACTGCAAAATCCCCATTCCCTCCCCACTCTGGGGGAAGGATACTGCAAAATCCCCATTCCCTCCCCACTCCTGGGGGAAGGATATTGCAAAATCCCCATTCCCTCTCCACTCCAGGGGAAGGATACTGCAAAATCCTCATTCCCTCCCCACTCCAGGGCAAGGATACTGCAAAATCCCCATTCCCTCCCCACTCCTGGGGGAAGGATATTGCAAAATCCCCATTCCCTCTCCACTCCAGGGCAAGGATACTGCAAAATCCCCATTCCCTCCCCACTCCTGGGGGAAGGATACTGCAAAATCCCCATTCCCTCCCCACTCCTGGGGGAAGGATACTGCAAAATCCCCATTCCCTCCCCACTCCTGGGGGAAGGATACTGCAAAATCCCCATTCCCTCCCCACTCCAGGGGAAGGATACTGCAAAATCTCCATTCCCTCCCCACTCCTGGGGGAAGGATACTGCAAAATCCCCATTCCCTCCCCACTCCAGGGCAAGGATACTGCAAAATCCCCATTCCCTCCCCACTCCTGGGGGAAGGATACTGCAAAATCCCCATTCCCTCTCCACTCCAGGGGAAGGATACTGCAAAATCTCCATTCCCTCCCCACTCCTGGGGGAAGGATACTGCAAAATCCCCATTCCCTCCCCACTCCAGGGCAAGGATACTGCAAAATCCCCATTCCCTCCCCACTCCTGGGGGAAGGATACTGCAAAATCCCCATTCCCTCTCCACTCCAGGGGAAGGATACTGCAAAATCCCCATTCCCTCCCCACTCCAGGGCAAGGATACTGCAAAATCCCCATTCCCTCCCCACTCCTGGGGGAAGGATATTGCAAAATCCCCATTCCCTCTCCACTCCAGGGCAAGGATACTGCAAAATCCCCATTCCCTCCCCACTCCTGGGGGAAGGATATTGCAAAATCCCCATTCCCTCCCCACTCCTGGGGCAAGGATACTGCAAAATCCCCATTCCCTCCCCACTCTGGGGGAAGGATACTGCAAAATCCCCATTCCCTCCCCACTCCTGGGGGAAGGATACTGCAAAATCCCCATTCCCTCCCCACTCCAGGGGAAGGATACTGCAAAATCCCCATTCCCTCCCCACTCCAGGGCAAGGATACTGCAAAATCCCCATTCCCTCCCCACTCCTGGGGGAAGGATACTGCAAAATCCCCATTCCCTCTCCACTCCAGGGGAAGGATACTGCAAAATCCCCATTCCCTCCCCACTCCAGGGCAAGGATACTGCAAAATCCCCATTCCCTCCCCACTCCTGGGGGAAGGATATTGCAAAATCCCCATTCCCTCTCCACTCCAGGGCAAGGATACTGCAAAATCCCCATTCCCTCCCCACTCCTGGGGGAAGGATATTGCAAAATCCCCATTCCCTCCCCACTCCTGGGGCAAGGATACTGCAAAATCCCCATTCCCTCCCCACTCTGGGGGAAGGATACTGCAAAATCCCCATTCCCTCCCCACTCCTGGGGGAAGGATATTGCAAAATCCCCATTCCCTCTCCACTCCAGGGGAAGGATACTGCAAAATCCTCATTCCCTCCCCACTCCAGGGCAAGGATACTGCAAAATCCCCATTCCCTCCCCACTCCTGGGGGAAGGATATTGCAAAATCCCCATTCCCTCTCCACTCCAGGGCAAGGATACTGCAAAATCCCCATTCCCTCCCCACTCCTGGGGGAAGGATACTGCAAAATCCCCATTCCCTCCCCACTCCAGGGGAAGGATACTGCAAAATCCCCATTCCCTCTCCACTCCAGGGGAAGGATACTGCAAAATCCCCATTCCCTCCCCACTCCTGGGGGAAGGATACTGCAAAATCCCCATTCCCTCCCCACTCCAGGGCAAGGATACTGCAAAATCCCCATTCCCTCCCCACTCCTGGGGGAAGGATACTGCAAAATCCCCATTCCCTCCCCACTCCTGGGGGAAGGATACTGCAAAATCCCCATTCCCTCTCCACTCCAGGGGAAGGATACTGCAAAATCCCCATTCCCTCCCCACTCCAGGGGAAGGATACTGCAAAATCCCCATTCCCTCTCCACTCCAGGGGAAGGATACTGCAAAATCTCCATTCCCTCCCCACTCCTGGGGGAAGGATACTGCAAAATCCCCATTCCCTCCCCACTCCAGGGCAAGGATACTGCAAAATCCCCATTCCCTCCCCACTCCTGGGGGAAGGATACTGCAAAATCCCCATTCCCTCTCCACTCCAGGGGAAGGATACTGCAAAATCTCCATTCCCTCCCCACTCCTGGGGGAAGGATACTGCAAAATCCCCATTCCCTCACCACTCCAGGGCAAGGATACTGCAAAATCCCCATTCCCTCCCCACTCCTGGGGGAAGGATACTGCAAAATCCCCATTCCCTCTCCACTCCAGGGGAAGGATACTGCAAAATCCCCATTCCCTCCCCACTCCAGGGCAAGGATACTGCAAAATCCCCATTCCCTCCCCACTCCTGGGGGAAGGATATTGCAAAATCCCCATTCCCTCCCCACTCCTGGGGCAAGGATACTGCAAAATCCCCATTCCCTCCCCACTCTGGGGGAAGGATACTGCAAAATCCCCATTCCCTCCCCACTCCTGGGGGAAGGATATTGCAAAATCCCCATTCCCTCTCCACTCCAGGGGAAGGATACTGCAAAATCCTCATTCCCTCCCCACTCCAGGGCAAGGATACTGCAAAATCCCCATTCCCTCCCCACTCCTGGGGGAAGGATATTGCAAAATCCCCATTCCCTCTCCACTCCAGGGCAAGGATACTGCAAAATCCCCATTCCCTCCCCACTCCTGGGGGAAGGATACTGCAAAATCCCCATTCCCTCCCCACTCCTGGGGGAAGGATACTGCAAAATCCCCATTCCCTCCCCACTCCTGGGGGAAGGATAGTGTAAAACTAAGGTGACCAGACGTCCCGCTTTTGGCGGGACAGACACGCTTTTCTAGCGCATGTCCCACGTCCCGCATTCTTTCCAAAAAGTCCCGCTTTTTTGGGAAGAATGCCGGGACGTCTGGTAACCTTACACTATAGTGCTGACCGTGAAGACATTGCATGCTGCCACCTGCTGGGGCCTCATAGTACTAATAAGTCGTCGTCCCCGCCCCTCTCCTATGCACCCGCCCTTCATTATTGAGAGACAGCGAGAAAAAAGTGACCTATCAGTAGGCGGGAATTAGCGAACGTTATTCGCGTGCGCTCTTTCTTTATCTTGATCCCAACCTCGTGGTCTTTCTGTGGCTGTTTCCAGGTTTTTCTAAGCTTTAGGACACCGCACTGAAAGAGGACAAAGAACACTGGGGAGAGCTAGCGATCGACATCAACTGTCGGGAGTGGGGGGGAGGGGGAGGACTATCAAACGCGAATTCTGGAGCTATACTCTCCCCATTGGCGGGCGGCAAACAAAGACCCGCCTCCTTCCCTCCCTTCGACGCGGTCCAGGGCTGAGATCGCCGGTACAGATTGTTGGATGTTTATTGGGGTACTTGCTGTCTTCTCCGTTGCTGATGCTTCAGAAATAAGTTCCTTTTTTAAGTTAAGTAAACCAACGGAGCGGATGTATTGCCAAAGGAAGATGATTGACTTGAACAAACGAATACCTTTGGCTGCTTTGTGGGGACGCAAATCGCTCTGATTAATTCTTTGTAGGTTTAGTCGGAAGCAAACTCCCTATTTCTCCATAGAAGTTACGGGTAAACTTCTATGGAGTGCCGGCTCCCGAAGGGAGGCGAGGAAAGGCCTCCCGCCTCCCCCCCACCCACCTGGACGCCGATATTAGCGTCCTTTTGCCCTCTGCGCATGCGCAACATTCTGCGCATGCGCAGAGGGCAAAATTCAAATGGCGGTGTCCAGGTGGCCCCGCCCCCCGTCAATTGTCCCGCTTTTTTAAAAAAATATCTGGTCACTTTATGTAAAACCCCCATTCCCTCCTCACTCCAGGGGAAGGATACTGCAAAATCCCCATTCCCTCTCCACTCCAGGGGAAGGATACTGCAAAATCTCCATTCCCTCCCCACTCCTGGGGGAAGGATACTGCAAAATCCCCATTCCCTCCCCACTCCAGGGCAAGGATACTGCAAAATCCCCATTCCCTCCCCACTCCTGGGGGAAGGATACTGCAAAATCCCCATTCCCTCTCCACTCCAGGGGAAGGATACTGCAAAATCTCCATTCCCTCCCCACTCCTGGGGGAAGGATACTGCAAAATCCCCATTCCCTCCCCACTCCAGGGCAAGGATACTGCAAAATCCCCATTCCCTCCCCACTCCTGGGGGAAGGATACTGCAAAATCCCCATTCCCTCTCCACTCCAGGGGAAGGATACTGCAAAATCCCCATTCCCTCCCCACTCCAGGGCAAGGATACTGCAAAATCCCCATTCCCTCCCCACTCCTGGGGGAAGGATATTGCAAAATCCCCATTCCCTCTCCACTCCAGGGCAAGGATACTGCAAAATCCCCATTCCCTCCCCACTCCTGGGGGAAGGATATTGCAAAATCCCCATTCCCTCCCCACTCCTGGGGCAAGGATACTGCAAAATCCCCATTCCCTCCCCACTCTGGGGGAAGGATACTGCAAAATCCCCATTCCCTCCCCACTCCTGGGGGAAGGATATTGCAAAATCCCCATTCCCTCCCCACTCTGGGGGAAGGATACTGCAAAATCCCCATTCCCTCCCCACTCCAGGGGAAGGATACTGCAAAATCCCCATTCCCTCCCCACTCCAGGGCAAGGATACTGCAAAATCCCCATTCCCTCCCCACTCCTGGGGGAAGGATACTGCAAAATCCCCATTCCCTCTCCACTCCAGGGGAAGGATACTGCAAAATCCCCATTCCCTCCCCACTCCAGGGCAAGGATACTGCAAAATCCCCATTCCCTCCCCACTCCTGGGGGAAGGATATTGCAAAATCCCCATTCCCTCTCCACTCCAGGGCAAGGATACTGCAAAATCCCCATTCCCTCCCCACTCCTGGGGGAAGGATATTGCAAAATCCCCATTCCCTCCCCACTCCTGGGGCAAGGATACTGCAAAATCCCCATTCCCTCCCCACTCTGGGGGAAGGATACTGCAAAATCCCCATTCCCTCCCCACTCCTGGGGGAAGGATATTGCAAAATCCCCATTCCCTCTCCACTCCAGGGGAAGGATACTGCAAAATCCTCATTCCCTCCCCACTCCAGGGCAAGGATACTGCAAAATCCCCATTCCCTCCCCACTCCTGGGGGAAGGATATTGCAAAATCCCCATTCCCTCTCCACTCCAGGGCAAGGATACTGCAAAATCCCCATTCCCTCCCCACTCCTGGGGGAAGGATACTGCAAAATCCCCATTCCCTCCCCACTCCTGGGGGAAGGATACTGCAAAATCCCCATTCCCTCCCCACTCCTGGGGGAAGGATAGTGTAAAACTAAGGTGACCAGACGTCCCGCTTTTGGCGGGACAGACACGCTTTTCTAGCGCATGTCCCGCGTCCCGCATTCTTTCCAAAAAGTCCCGCTTTTTTGGGAAGAATGCCGGGACGTCTGGTAACCTTACACTATAGTGCTGACCGTGAAGACATTGCATGCTGCCACCTGCTGGGGCCTCATAGTACTAATAAGTCGTCGTCCCCGCCCCTCTCCTATGCACCCGCCCTTCATTATTGAGAGACAGCGAGAAAAAAGTGACCTATCAGTAGGCGGGAATTAGCGAACGTTATTCGTGTGCGCTCTTTCTTTATCTTGATCCCAACCTCGTGGTCTTTCTGTGGCTGTTTCCAGGTTTTTCTAAGCTTTAGGACACCGCACTGAAAGAGGACAAAGAACACTGGGGAGAGCTAGCGATCGACATCAACTGTCGGGAGTGGGGGGGAGGGGGAGGACTATCAAACGCGAATTCTGGAGCTATACTCTCCCCATTGGCGGGCGGCAAACAAAGACCCGCCTCCTTCCCTCCCTTCGACGCGGTCCAGGGCTGAGATCGCCGGTACAGATTGTTGGATGTTTATTGGGGTACTTGCTGTCTTCTCCGTTGCTGATGCTTCAGAAATAAGTTCCTTTTTTAAGTTAAGTAAACCAACGGAGCGGATGTATTGCCAAAGGAAGATGATTGACTTGAACAAACGAATACCTTTGGCTGCTTTGTGGGGACGCAAATCGCTCTGATTAATTCTTTGTAGGTTTAGTCGGAAGCAAACTCCCTATTTCTCCATAGAAGTTACGGGTAAACTTCTATGGAGTGCCGGCTCCCGAAGGGAGGCGAGGAAAGGCCTCCCGCCTCCCCCCCGCCCACCTGGACGCCGATATTAGCGTCCTTTTGCCCTCTGCGCATGCGCAACATTCTGCGCATGCGCAGAGGGCAAAATTCAAATGGCGGTGTCCAGGTGGCCCCGCCCCCCCGTCAATTGTCCCGCTTTTTAAAAAAAATATCTGGTCACTTTATGTAAAACCCCCATTCCCTCCTCACTCCAGGGGAAGGATACTGCAAAATCCCCATTCCCTCTCCACTCCAGGGGAAGGATACTGCAAAATCTCCATTCCCTCCCCACTCCTGGGGGAAGGATACTGCAAAATCCCCATTCCCTCCCCACTCCAGGGCAAGGATACTGCAAAATCCCCATTCCCTCCCCACTCCTGGGGGAAGGATACTGCAAAATCCCCATTCCCTCTCCACTCCAGGGGAAGGATACTGCAAAATCTCCATTCCCTCCCCACTCCTGGGGGAAGGATACTGCAAAATCCCCATTCCCTCCCCACTCCAGGGCAAGGATACTGCAAAATCCCCATTCCCTCCCCACTCCTGGGGGAAGGATACTGCAAAATCCCCATTCCCTCTCCACTCCAGGGGAAGGATACTGCAAAATCCCCATTCCCTCCCCACTCCAGGGCAAGGATACTGCAAAATCCCCATTCCCTCCCCACTCCTGGGGGAAGGATATTGCAAAATCCCCATTCCCTCTCCACTCCAGGGCAAGGATACTGCAAAATCCCCATTCCCTCCCCACTCCAGGGGAAGGATACTGCAAAATCCCCATTCCCTCCCCACTCCAGGGCAAGGATACTGCAAAATCCCCATTCCCTCCCCACTCCTGGGGGAAGGATATTGCAAAATCCCCATTCCCTCTCCACTCCAGGGCAAGGATACTGCAAAATCCCCATTCCCTCCCCACTCCTGGGGGAAGGATACTGCAAAATCCCCATTCCCTCCCCACTCCTGGGGGAAGGATACTGCAAAATCCCCATTCCCTCCCCACTCCTGGGGGAAGGATAGTGTAAAACCCCCATTCCCTCCTCACTCCAGGGGAAGGATACTGCAAAATCCTCATTCCCTCCCCACTCCAGGAGAAAGATACTGCAAAATCTCTATTCCCACCCTACTCTGGGTCCAGCCAGAGGTGGTATTTGCCAGTTCTCTGAACTACTCGAAATCTCCACTACCGGTTCTCCAGAACCTGTCAGAACCTGCTGGATTTCACCCCTGTGCCCCACGGCGAGTTGTCTTGCGTGAGTTGGACATGGCAAATGGGCTGCAGTGAGTTGTCATAGACCACCCCACCCAAGATCTCCTTCCATCCCTAGGATGCTCTTCCCATATATTCATGTTAGTCAGGATAATCTAACTACGGTTCTTCTTTGGATGGTCTTCTTACATTGATGTATAATTGGAGAAAATATTTCCCAATAATGCTCCATTGAGAGCTAAAATACCCTCCCCAAAATGTCATTCCAGGTTTATATATTATTGGATCCCCCCGCTCTAGGCAAAGGTATTATTATTATTCACTCGATTCTGCTAACCTTCTGCTATGCTTCAGTGGAGACTTTTAATTAACGTTATTTTTCCTTTTTAATTTCTGCTGTCTAGAAACTGTTGCAATTGTCCAGTTTATGGTGTGCTTTTAAAAAGCTGTTTTCCGGATTTATTTTACGTAGAAGCTGTTATCTTAATCTTTTCT
Organism: Diadophis punctatus similis; assembly: GCA_023053685.1. Taxonomy (NCBI): domain Eukaryota; kingdom Metazoa; phylum Chordata; class Lepidosauria; order Squamata; family Dipsadidae; genus Diadophis; species Diadophis punctatus. Next base: position 2,383,589 of record JALIGW010000073.1, on the reverse strand, counting down.
CAGGAGCTACTTTTCCTACTAGTATTTTACTTTAAAGGCAGCATGCATGTTCTTTAAAAAGCAACCATAAATATTGGTTCATTAAAAATACTTTTTTTTAAAAAAAGAGTGCTTTTCTTTTTTTTTCAGAAACGAAGCAAGCTGAGGACTTTGTGGCACGTAGAGATTTTTTTCCCCCATGCTCGGTGTCCTCGTTCATAACCTTTCTTGACACAATTCTCAAGGCAGGCCACAGTTAACTGAACCCAACACTAGCAAAATTGCAATCATGATCATCTATGGGTGATTTTAAAAAAAAGATCCCAGGGGAATATTTTATAAGGATGACAGTGGAAGGTAATTTCCCCATAGTTGGACTGAGATAAGAACCAAGGATGAAAATGATACATTCTCCAAAGTTTTGAAGTATGAGCAAAGTTATCATAAATCACCACATGAGCTTCAGCGTTTGGTTCTATGGCAGTTTTATTGCTTCGAGTTGGTTACTGTTTATTTATTCATTTATTTTGTGAGATTTATATACTGCCTCACAGTGCAAGCACTCTCTAAGCGGTTTACACCAGTAAGCAATGTTTATATTTTACATAGCCCCCAACAATCTGGGTCCTCATTTTACCTACCTCGGAAGGATGGAAGGCTGAGTCAACCTTGAGCCGGTGAGATTTGAACCGCTGACCTGCGGGTCACAGTCAGCTAAAGTGACCTGCAGTACTGCCTCTAACCGCTGCGCCATCTTGGCTCATTAAAGTTGCAGTCACAGCCTCCCAAAGGAAGGCAATGAAACAATCCTGAATACATTAACCAACCAACCAACCAACCAACCAACCAGCCAGCCAACTAACCAACCAACCAACTAACTATTCTGCTTCTCTTTGGAGCCAACAGAATTTGAGGAGGGGAGTTGTGATCTTCAGCCTCATGGTTTGGTCAAAGACGGTTCCACAAACATTGTTTTGTAGATTTGTTGACTTTTTCGTCTCATATTTTTGATTTCAGGAACTCTGAAGATAAAGCATTTATAGTGGTTGAGGGTTAAATACTACTGATTTTAAGGACCTGTGAACATCCCTGTAAGGAATGTCTTTCCACCCACAATTAAAGTACGAACTTCTGAGTCAGTGTTCTCAAAAGGATTCCTTTATTTGCATTTGTATGACATCCATTCATTCAAAGCAAAGTCTAAATGCCTTCAGGCAAGGCAAGCATATTTAACCTTAATGCCCCACCCCATTCAACAGGATGCAAAGCATAATCAATCCACAAATGTGTGACCAGATGGCTATACGTTCCCAGCCTCCCTTCCGTTCAACTGACTTGCATTACCCCTCATAAAACCCTATCTTAAGATGAGAAGGCTCCCAGGTGTCTAGGATCTGGATATGTTATAACCTTTTGATCAAGCAGAGCCAAGACCCCCCTTCTCCTTTTGAATGGCAGAGTCTGGGGTCTGACAATCCCTATCCAAAAATGTCTAGCTGTGTTGTCTTAGAACCTTGTGTTTTGATGTTTGAAAATCTCTCCTGAAGTATAAACTACAGGTGGTATGGACTACAAGTGAGGGTATCTCCCTTGATAGTAAGGCCTATGAATCTAAGGAGACGGACGTTTACTTCCTTTGTAAATAGGGACTATGACTTCACTAACTCCTGACTAACACCCACTTCAATTGCTGTCCCAGAGAAGAATTTCTATTATTTTTTACTGTTGGCGTTCTTGGAACTCTACATCAAAGTTTGGCATGAAAACTTGGGATGCCAAAGCTATTTGGGAAGTGGTGACTGAACAGAAGATTCTGCTGAGCCCTGTGAACCATCGACTTCTCATTCAGACCATGTTCAGATTGTCTTCTTCTCTTGCTGATTGACCTTCTCGGCTTCCTCGGCGGAGGAAGCCACAAAGAAAATGATGGCTCAATGGTGGAAAACAAAGTGCAAACTTCACTGCGCCCCAAAACGAACATTGGTAGAGGGCAACACAGCTTTCTCCATTCTTTATTGGATTAGTTGGGGAATTAAAGCTCAGGCGGTAATATTTTGTTTTGCTGTTGCTGGAATGAAAAGATATGCCAAGGGAACTCTCCACAGATATATGGTTCTTTCACCCACAAATGCCAGAAGGCTCTGCTCTACTCTAAGGCAGAGAATTAATGTCCTACATATATAGGAGAAAGCAAAACAGGCGCAGAGATATGAACTGGAGACATTTTGGCCTCAGAACAATAACTTCTCAGGTTGAGTTAAATGCATTTTGACTCAGCCAACGCGGAGTTACTATTGACAGCAGATAATCACATCCTACATTACAAAATGATTATAGGTGTGGAATGCCGTACTGGGACCGCCGCCATTTCAGAAGGTGGACTTATATAATTGCCACATTGTTGGCTGTTTACCGACTTTTAGTGGGGGTTTTTTTTAAAAAAAGAATAACCTGAAGACATAGCAAGTTTTCCGGGTTGGCTTAGATTTAAGATGGCTTCCTGTGGACTGGAGCTGACAGCGAGACATGGACAATATAGCCTGGAAGCAAATGAGTGAGATGAAGAAGGGGACAAAGATAGTTCTATCCCCTTCAGCTAGAGGAGGAAAATATCAGTTTTGAAGGCCCGCCCAGACAAAACTCAGTAGCACATTGAAGACGGTTGGTTGGTGTGGGATTGTGGGAAATTCACTGCGTCTTTCTTCCAATCTGGTGATGGGATAGATGTAGGGTAGGAGGTGGATCCTCAGAAGGGAGGGGGGTGTATTCCTGAGGAGTAAGAGGCAATTCAGCCTGGATATTATGTGTGAGTGAAAGAGGGTGAAGACAGCCTCTCTCTAATAGTTCCCAGAGTATATTATAGAGGCAGATAGTAGAGTCCTCAATCTGGCAAGATGTAGTGGAATGTGGTCTGGATTCCCAGGAGGGAGGGGCTGCATTCCAGAGGAGTAAGAGACAGCAAAGTTTAGATAGCTTGGTTGGGAGGAAGAGGGTCAACTCAGTTCCTCGCTAGAAGTTCTCAGAGTACATTCTTAATGATGCAAGTAGTTGCTTTAGTTTGGCGAGATTTCTGTCTTTAGATGAGGAACAATAAAACAAATGGCTTAGAAGTAATTCAGTGTATCTTTCTGGGTTTTGACACCAATCTTGCCAAACTATTCAAGTCATTAAAGATATACTCTGAGAAGGAGGGGCTGTCTTGATCCTCTTTCTCCCAACCAATCGATCTAAACCAGGGGTGTCGAACTCAATTTCATTGAGGGCCGCATCAGGGCTGTGATTGACCTTGGGGGGGCATGGCCAACTGGGTGGGTGTGACCAACTGGGTGGACGTGGCTAGCTTGACGCCACTCCCCAAACTGCTGCATGTTTCCTCTTCGCACTGGGTAGACCGGGCTGAAGCCACGCTGGCCAGATCTTTCCTCTTCACACTGAATAGACCAGGATGGCCCATCCAGCCCGCAGGCCTTGTGTTTGACACCCCTGATCTAAACTGTCTCTTGGTCCTCTGGAATGCAGCCTCTCCCTCCAGACTACATTCCACCACAGTAAACCTGACATAAGATTTTGTCTATAGGTGTGAAACAACAAAGAAGCCAGCTTGGAACAATTGTCACATGTCTGTTTGTTTGTTTATTTTGTCAAGTACATGTTGGTAATATACATAGATAAAACATTGTTTGTATACATAAGATGAGTACTGATAAGCGGGAACATTAGGACAGGGACGGTAGGCATGCTGGTGCACTTATGCACGCCCCTTACTGACCTCTTAGGAATTGGGTGAGGTCAACAGTGGACAGTCTAAGGGTAAAGTTTTGGGGGATTGGTGACGAAACCACAGAGTCAGGTAGTGAGTTCCAGGCATTTACCACTCTGTTGCTAAAGTCATATTTTCTACAGTCAAGTTTGGAGCGGTTCACTTTGAGTTTGTATCTGTTATGTGCTCGTGTATTGTATGTCATTCTTGGTTTGGGGCCTGACTGGTGGCAAGATTACCTAACATCTTCAGGTGAGAATCACCTCTCACACGTAATATGTACTCTTGATTAGACTTCACCTGGTTTAAAAATTTTAAACCCTCAACTCTCTTCTGCAAACATAAAAAATCTTAACCTTGTATAGCTTGTAATATTGTCCCATCCTGGGTAGTTTCTTTGGGTCAGTCCATCACAAAGCTATACACACACATATATTTTTACTTTTAGAAAATTTTAAAAGAAAAATATAATTGCCTTATTATCACCGTTATTTGAAGACAAATAATGTTATTTATTTTAGGGAGAACGACCATTTCTCTTTTTATATATATTTGCCACTGGGAGTCATATAAAACACAATCATCAGACGGTGAGCGAAGGAAGTTACATCACATTTTCTTTTTTTTCTTTTTTTTGAAAAAGCCAAACTCTCATTTTTCATACTAAATGAAAAGTCAATAGTTTTAATTGGATTTTTTTATTATTATTGTGAAATGGCTCCCTTTTCTTATTGAACCCTTCCTTTTTCTATTTGCTTTTGCAAGATTCCAGCCCCCACAGCATTTTCTGCGGGAGGAGCTCAAATGGTAATGGAATGGCAAGCAATGTCTTTCTTATATTTGCTCTTGATCAAAACCTCACAGTTCTCATAATTGCCTACCCCTCCTTCCCCTTGTTTTTCCTCGTTCCAGCCTGGGGGGAATCTTGACTCCTGAGAGCATCATTTTATCTGTCAGAAGGAGTTTTCATCGAGTGCAGCAAAAATGGAATTTTTTAAATGCTCTCCCCCCCTCCCAGTTCAACTAAGGAAGAGGGAGAAGAGCCAGCGGTTGGTCTTATCTTCAAGAAGGGATGTGGGTGGACATTGTCATTCCATGGTTTGGTCCCTAGGTGGCAGTGAACTTAGCTCAGTCTAGGAATATATCCTGTGGTGAGAAGATAAGTGTTCCTGTGGTGGAATGTAGTCTGGATTCCCAGGAGGAGAAAGTTTTCCTTCAGTAGCCAAAATTTGAGGAGGAAACAACAATGATGAAGTTGAATCCATTATGATCTGGATGAAGAAGCTAGCAAAGTTTCTGAACCATCTGCTACTGTCGGGGGAGCTCAACAGGCACCAAGATGAAAGGAAAACCTGGCCAGATTTGAGACACAATTTGCCTGAGGCAGATGAAAGAACTTTCCTGTAGCCTCCAGGAGAACCACAAAGGCATTTAATAGTGGAACTGGCCAGAGCTGGATTCTTCTCATTCTTTGTTAATCGGATGTATAAAAAGATCTTTCAATCCAATCTCCTTGGGCCTCGGTCCACTAGCAAAAGAAAACAGGATTCTTTTTTGAGCTTTCAAAAGAGACTTTGACTGCAGCCAGAATTCATTCATTCTCTCTCTCTCTCTCTCTCTCTCTCTCTCTCTCTCTCTCTCTCTCTCTCTCTCTCTCTCTCTCTCTCTCTCTCTCTCTCTCTCTCTCTCTCTCTCTCTTCTGTCTCTCTGTCTCTCTTTCTCTCTCTTCTGTCTTTCTCTTCTGTCTCTTCTCTCTCTCTCTCTCTCTCTCTTCTGTCTCTGTCTCTCTTTCTCTCTCTTCTGTCTTTCTCTCTTTCTCTGTCTCTCTGTCTCTTCTGTCTCTGTCTCTCTTTCTCTCTCTTCTGTCTTTCTCTTCTGTCTCTGTCTCTTCTCTCTCTCTCTCTCTCTCTCTTCTGTCTCTGTCTCTCTTTCTCTCTCTTCTGTCTCTCTCTTCTGTCTCTATCTCTTCTCTCTCTCTCTCTCTCTTCTGTCTCTGTCTGTCTCTCTTTCTCTCTCTTCTGTCTCTCTCTTCTGTCTGTCTGTCTGTCTGTCTGTCTGTCTGTCTGTCTGTCTGTCTGTCTCTCTCTCTCTCTCTCTCTCTCTCTCTCTCTCTCTCTCTCAGATTCTTGTCCAACCACTATTGATAGTTGAGATCTTGGCTTGGCACCTTTCAAGATGCTTGGACATCTCTATTCCTTGTTTTCTCTCCCTCCCCACCCCCTAAGTCCTTTGATGGTTTGGATATGGTGGCTCAGTGGCTAAGACACTGAGCTTGTTGATCAGAAAGGTCGGCAGTTCGGTGGTTCGAATCCCTAGTGCCGGGTAACGGAGTGAGCTCCCATTACTTGTCCCAGCTTCTGCCAACCTAGCAGTTCAAAAGCACATAAAAATGCAAGTAGAAAAATAGGGACCACCTTTGGTGGGAATGTAACAGCGTTCCGTGCGCCTTTGGCATTTAGTCATGCCGGTCACATGACCACGGAGATGTCTTTGGACAGCGCTGGCTCTTCGGTTTTGAAATGGAGATGAGTACCGCCCCCTAGAGTTGGGAACGAATAGCATGCATGTGCAGGGACACCTTTACCTTTACCTTAAAGGGGTGGTGGGAAGTGCTTGGTGGTCAGGCAGAACCATCATATGTCTGAAATGGTATAGGACAGTGATGGCGAACCTTTTTTGGCTCGTGTGCTTTGCCCTCCCCCCATGTATGCGCACAACCCCCGTGCTGCACCCCCTGCACATGTGCACAACCCACCCACCACTGTCCCCCACGCAGGCGCACAGGTCTCATTGAAGCCTTCGGACTCCTGAAGCCTGGGGACGGTGAAAAATGGCCAAATGGGCCAACTTGAAGTTCAGAAACGAACTTCCGGTTGGCCCGTTGGGCCGTTTTTTCGCCATCCCCAGGGTTCGGGAGGTTTTCCTGAAGCCTGGGGAGAGCGAAAACGGCCGAAAAGAAGCCCAAAAATCAGCTGGCATAGGGCAACACCTCACGTGCCCTCAGATATGGCTCCACGTTCCACCTGTGGAATGCATGCCATAGGTTCGCCATCACTGGTGTAGGATCTCCTGCTTGAGCAGGGGGCTGGATTAGAATACCTCCAAGGTAGTTTCTGGCTCTATTCTGATTCTCGATTCTCAAATTTACAGAATCTTATTCTCGATTTCTTCAAGGCCAGGTCCAGCCTTGTCACGATGTGAATATTGCCAGTTGAGCACCTCTGCCATATTTCTAGGTTTACTGTATTTTCTAATCAAGCAGACATGTGATATGTTTTACTGCGCATGTGTGCATTCCAGGAGTCTCCTCCTTCCTTCTTCTCCTGTGAGCCTCGCCCGGGGCAGACGTGAATTCTTAGCTGAGAAAATGTAGCTTATTAAGGTTTATATTTTGTTACTTTTATCCTGAAATAAATATTTTGTTAATTAGAATTAAATCTCGGTTTTATTTTCTGAGTAAGAATGACTTCAAGGGAACAAGATCCTTTTCACCTCTGTAGGAATAAATTCCTACCCCGTCAAGCCTTCCCAAGGCAGCCAACTTTGGTGAGACCTCCCACCCTCACTCCTATGACATCCACACTCCTGCTAGAGAGGTTCCTCCTTGCACTAAATTGGTGGAGAAAGACCTCTTTCCATTCCCACCTCCCGAATTCCACTGTTCTTAAGACATATTCTGACATTTACCATTCAAGCTGGGCGAAATTTGTCAAGAGAGAAATGTCATTTGGGGAAATGTCAAACCCTCCTTCCCTGGGTAGATGAAAAGTTAATGACCTAGCCAAAAGAAAAAAAGAAAAAGAAAAGAAGAAAAAAGAACAATCCAGTCTAAAGATTATAGGATATAATACGATATGCAAATACCTTCACTGGGAGCTTAATAGCATAATCAAATGGTTTCCTTTCTCAGAGACCTCACAATGCAGGGGTGGGTTGCTGGGGGGTTCGGGAGAACCTCTAGCTAAGATTCTGTGCAGTTCAAAGAACCCCCAAATCCCACTCCTGGCTGGCCCCACCCACCCCACCCCTCCCAGAAGTCCCCACACGGCCCATTTTGGATGCAGGTAAGTGCAGGGCGCACGCGGAGGCTCAGGGAGGGTGAAAAACGGGCCTACTGGAAGTTCAGGAAGCCTGGAAATGGGCCCGTTTCCAGCCTCCAGAGGGCCTCCGGGCCATTTTCGCCCTCCCAGAGGCTTGAGGAAAGACTCCGGAGCCTGGGGAGGGCAAAAACGCCCCCTCCCCCACCGTGGTGCAGGAGGCCGACTAGGCCACACCAGGGGTGGCTTCCTACCGGTGCGGTCCAGTGCGTAGCTCCGGTAGGGACCCACCGAGAACCCAATTTGCGCGCCACTGCTCCGGTACCATCTCCACCGGGCAGTCGCGCGCGTCGCCATCTCTTTTTTGTGAATTTTGGGGAGATTTTGCTTCTGCTCATGCGCGGAAGCAAAATCGCGCCAAAATCTCGCGAGGGGATGCGCATGCGCGTGAGATTTCGGTGAGATTTTGCTTCTGCGCATGCGCGGAAGTAAAATCACACCAAAATCTCTCGCGCGCGCATGTCCCATCACGAGATTTTGGTGCGATTTTGCTTCCGCGCATGTGCAGAAGCAAAATTGTGCAAGGGGGGGCGCGCGTGTAGCGTGCGCATGCACGCACAAAGCATGAAGGACCGCGGAGCAGCGCACCGGTCTGGGTAAGTGAGCAACTCACCCCTGGGCCACACCCACCCTAGCCGTGCCTACCCAGGAACCGGGCGGAGAAACCCTTGCTAAATTTTTTGAAGCCCACCCCTGTCTCAATGGGCTTTTTGACGTCTTCTACCAAATTCAAAAATTTCCCATATATACAGTAGGTAGCTCAGGGCTGCCAAAGCTCTGGGTCAGGTGTTTGCAGAAAGACCACCAGGGAGGACCTTGATTTGATGAACGTTGTGTCCTCCACATGAGCCAAGTTCTTCCTTGGCAAGGTCCCATCGTTTGAGCGATGCCAGCGATAGAGGATCGAGTACCACTTTGCATTATTGCAATCAAGAGGGGCTAAAGCACCTGTTTCATTTATATCCCGAGGCAATTAATATCATGATGTCCAGTTAAAGTAGCTGGCAATCCATAAAAAAATGAGAGAGCATCCAACTGGTGGCCCAGATCTTTGCTAAGCTGGACTTCTCCTTCCATAACACCAATAAATCTGTCTTTCCTAATGATGAATTAATTTAAGCACCCTTTAATGGACCAGTTTTGGTTAAAAGGAATCAGAAGACCAGTCATGTTTCGCTAACTAGAAGATGCTTCTTGGAATGATTCCAGAGATATTTTAGAAGAAGAAACTTGATAGAGCTTCTGGAGGCAAACCATTCCATGGATTAATTGTTCTCACCATCAAGAAATTTCTCCTTATTTCTAGGTTGGTTTTCTCCTGGGTTACCGTATTTTTTGGAGTATAAGACGCACCTTAGTTTTGGGGGAGGAAAACAAGGAAAAAAGGCCTCTGCCTCCCAGCAATTTGCCAAACAGCAAACAGCACAGATGATATACACTGTTTGCTGTGTATTTCTGTGCATGTGTGCCTGACCCATAGAAATGGCAAAGAATTGGAGAAATGTACATTTATGGCAGTATATTAATCCCAGAAAGTTTTCTTAAATGTAATCACACTAATTCCTCCCAATTATTTAAATAGATCTACTCCAAACATGACTAAGTCAGGCTTTCTCAGCTGCCTTCTTTTAACACTAATACTTAATACTAATACTTAATACTAATACTTAATACTAAAACAGGACATTTCAGATTATACTTTTACAGATCTTTAAAATCGATGTGGCTTTCTGGAAGTATTCTCTGCTATTTAAAAGAAGATACAATAGCACTGGGCCTCTTCAGAGCAAGCATTTATTTTAAAAAGCTTCTTCATTTTGTTAAGTTGTCTAGAACAATAATAAAGCAGTCTTTAAAAAATAAGTCTAATAATTTGAACACTCTACAAACATTTAACAAAATAACATATTAACAGAATCTGTCTCTACCTAGGATAGAACTCACAACCTCCTGATTGTGAGGCAAGAGCTCTATCTCTGAGCCATAGCAGCTATAGCTTGCCTCCTTGCAATTTCAGCAGTCTAATATTGCCAGCAGTTTATCTCCCAGCAATTTGTCACATTACAGCCACCGTAGTTAGTTTCATTTTACCACGTGGCTTGCAAGCCTCCGTCAGCTGTAGGTCGGGAGGCAGTTTATCTCTTCTTGTGCTCTTCTTGTGCTTTGCCCTGTTTGCTACAAAGAGGTAAATTGCTGGCAGGCAAAGGCCAAAGGGTGGGGGTGGCTGGGTGGGGCTACATTCGGTGTATAAGATGCACCCAGGTTTTCACCCTCTTTTTGAGGGTAAAAAGGTGCGTCTTATACTCCGAAAAATAGGGTAGTTTCCATCCATTGCTTCTTGTCCTGTCCTTAGGTGTTTTGGACAGCAAGTCAATCGCTTCTTTGTGACAGCTCCTCAAACATTGGAAGACTGCCATCACATCACCCCTAATCCTTCTCTTTGTTAGACTAAACATACCTAGTCCCTGCAACCATTCATCACATGTTTTAGCCTCCAACCTCCTTCATCTCTGTGGTTCTTCCCTCCACTCTTTCTACAGTCTTGATTTCTCTGATATTTTTTTAAACCACGCTAAAAGGAACAACCCGTGATGGATGTGATGCTGGATGGGGAGGAACCAAACACCCTCCTGTCCTGAAATGAACCAATCAGCTCACTCTTCCTTTTTTTTTTGAAGCCATCCAATGGAATGCATCAGCTTGCAGTTCTCGGTCAATGCCCAGGAGAGGAGACGAGCTGTCATTTGTTTTGGATCTACGCTTGGTCATTTTATGGATGGTTTCCCTGGAAACAACTTTTTTGACATTCAATATATTAAAGGCATTTCTCATGTCTTGATTGCCACCTTCTCGAAAACTGGGGAGGGGAGGGGGATGAACACAAGGCTTCCATAAAAGACCGAAGCTTCGCTGACAGCACAGCTCTGAGATGGAGAAACGGGAGGAAACTTGCTGAGGTGGCGGAAAAGAATTGGCAAAGTTTGCAACGTTTTCAAAGGATGACTCGAGGAGGCGGCGAGCAGAATCTGCAAAACCTAGGGCAAAATTTGCATCCCACACGAAGGTCTTCCCCTCTGGTCTTTCTTTAAAAGCTGCTGTCAACTTCGAACTGAACCTGGCAGCAGCCAACTTTCTATTCTGTTCCTCAGTTGCCACACGGGGAGGGGAGGTGGGGGAAGGTGGCTGGAATGCATTACTAGACAAAACAAAGAGCTTTCTCATGAGAACCAAGGTCATCTCTACTGGCAAGCAATAAGGTTGGGGAAGGAGTGCCCAGAGAGCCCGCCAGTTAACTCAATTGGCCAAAGTGACCTGTGTCCCTTGGGGATGGGGTTATTTCCTAGTTTAATTAGACTGTAACCTCGGGAAAGATTTAGATTTGGTTTTCCTCTGAAGCTGTGCCAATATGATTACAGATTAACAGAGTTGTAAAGGACCTTGTGGGTCATCTAGTCCAACCCCCCACTGAAGCAGGAGACCCTACACCATTTCTGACAGATGGCAGTCCAAACTCTTCTTGAAAGCCTCCAGTGATGAAGCTCCCACAACTTCTGAAGGCAACTTCTGTTCCATTGGTTGATTGTTCTCACTGTCAGAAAATTCCTCCTTATTTCCTGGTTGAATCTCTCCTTGATCAGTTTCCATCCATTATTCCTTGTCTGGCCTTTGGGTGCTTTGGAAAATAGTTTGACCCCTTCCTCTCTGTGGCAGCCCCTCAAATATTGGAAGACTGCTATCCTGTCTCCCCTGGTCCTTCTTTTCACTAGACTAGCATTGCCCAGTTCCTGCAACAATTCATCGTATGTTTTAGCCACCAGTCCCCTAATCATCCTGGTTGCTCTTCTCTGCCCTCTTTTTAGAGTCTCAACATCTTTTTTATAGTGACCAAAACTGGATGCAGTACTCTAGGTGTGGTCTTACTAAGGCTTCATAGAGTGGTATTAGTACCTCACTTGATCTTGATTGTATCCCTCTGTTAATGCAATTTAGGATTGCATTGGCTTTTTTGGCTGCTACTTGGACAGCAATCAACCACCCATTCAGTGCATTCTACCAGAAGGTAGTCAAGTTGTGTTTTAATGAGCTGTGTGGATGCAGCACCCGTCCGAGACGTTGCTTTTCACTGCTGCTGTTCAGACTTCTTACCTGCATGTAAAGCACGAGCCGGAACAGAGTTCAACACCCTTAACCTTGCAACAGATCTTCTGAAATTCAGGCCAAGGTTTTCTCCATCATTATCTGGAAAGGCTGAGAACTGAACTGAGAACTTTTGGTATGCAAAACAGGGGCTCTCCCTCTGAAAAAAAAGAATGGAAATAAAAGAGTGGGAAAGACATAATGATGAATGCTTGGCCCTTTGGCTCGGGGAATGCAAGATAATAACACAGAGCTTGAATACCTGGGAAGAATTTTGAGTGAAACAAAGATCGGAGAATCCCCCGTAGAATGTAAAACAGAGAGTGTCATACAGAAGCGTTTCTCTTATATTCCCCCCCCCCCCCATTTCTGGTTCTTGTTGAGCTTTATGAATTTTATGGACTGGTCTTTGATGTGTTCTCCAAAGAGGAGATGATTGGATGAAATGTTCGTGGGTGGAGCAGGGTGTTACCTGCATTGAGTAAGTGCCCCAAGGGGGTCAAAATACAAACCCCCAACCAACCACTGTGCAAACTTTGTACCATGGTCTTCCTGGTTTCCCAATCTTCTAGTCAACCCCAAGTCAACCCACGGGAACCATTCTCATGGACCTTTTTGAGAAGCAAACATTCAGAATAACAGAGTTGGAAGGGACCTTGGAGGTCTTTTAGCCCAACTTCCTGCTCAGGCAGGAAACCCTAAACCCATGATGGCAAACCTATGGCACGCATGCCAGAGGTGGCACGCAGAGCCCTCTCCGTGGACACGTGCACTATTGCCAGCTGCTCTTCTGGTTTCTGGCATGCACATGCGTGCCAGCCAGCTGGTCTTCGCGGGCGCTGGAACACCAGAAAACGGCCTGAAAAACAGGCAAAAAACAGGCATGCGCATGGGTTTCTGGCGCTGCAGTGTGTGCACATACATGCACATTCCGGTTTGGACACTCAGTGCTGAAAAGGTTTGCCATCACGACCCTATGCCATTTCAGACCAGTGGTGGGTTGCTACCGGTTTGCCTCGGTTCGGGCGAACTGGTAGCAGCAGCGGCGGGAGACTCTGCCCACCTGCCCGGATGTCATCACAGATGATCTGCGCATGCGCAGAAGTGCCATGCGTGAGCGCATTCACAGTTCTGAACTGGTAGCAAAGGTAGGTGAAACCCACTACCATTTCAGATGAATGGTTGCCCAACCGCTTCTTAAAAACCTCCAGTGATGAAGCACCCACAACCTCTGGAGGGAAGCCATTCCACTGATTGGTTGTTCTCACTGTTAGGAAATTTCTCCTTAGTTCTAAGTTGCTTCTCTCCTTAATTAGTTTCCATCCGTTGCTTCTTGTCCTGCCCTCAGGTGCTTTGGAGAACAGAACAGAATAACAGAGTTTGGAAGGGACCTTGGATGTGTTCTAGTCCAACCCTACACCACTTCATACAAATGGTTGTCCAACATCTTCTTAAAAACTTCCAGTGTTGGAGCATTCACATCTTCTGGAGGCAAGCTGTTCCACTGATTGGTTGTTCTCATTGTTAGGAAATTTCCCCTTAGTTCTAAGTTGCTTCTCTCCTTAATTAGTTTCCATCCGTTGCTTCTTGTCCAGCCCTCAGGTGCTTTGGAGAACAGAACAGAATAACAGAGTTTGGAAGGGACCTTGGAGGTCTTCAATCCAACCCCCTACTCAGACAGGAAACCCTACACCATTTCAGACAAATTGTTGTCCAATCTCTCCTTAAACATCTCCAGGGTTGGAGCATCCACAACTTCTGGAGGCAAGCCATTCCACTGATTGATTGTTCTCACTGTCAGGAAATTCTTTCTAGGTTGCTTCCCTCCTTGACTAGTTTCCATCCCTTGTTTCTTGCCCTTCCCTCAGGTGCTTCATGAAATGACCAAGCAAACAATGGCACTCAGCCAGTTTTGTTTGACACGCAGCCAACAAAGCCAATGCAATCCTAAGTTGCATTAACAGAGCGATACAATCTAGGACTAGGGAGGTACTAATACCACTCTATAAAGCCCTAGTTAGACCACAACTAGAATACTGCATCCAGTTTTGGTCTCCACACTACAAAAAAGACATTGAAACTCTAGAGACAGTGCAGAAGAGAGCAACCAGGATGATTAGGGGACTGGAAACTAAAACATATGAAGAGCGGTTGCAGGAACTGGGCATGGCCAGTCTGGCGAAGAGAAGGACCAGGGGTGACATGATAACAGTGTTCCAATACTTGAGGGGCTACCACAGAGAGGAGGGGGTCAGGCTGTTTTCCAAAGCACTTGAAGGCCAGACAAGGAATAACGGATGGAAGCTGACCAAGGAGAGATTCAACCTGGAAATAAGGAGGAACTTTCTGACAGTGAGAGCTATCAACGAGTGGAACAGCTTGCCTGCGGAGGTTGTGAGAGCTCCAACACTTGAGACTTTCAAAGGGAGATTGGACTGCCATTTGTCCGAAATGGTGTAGGGACTCCTGCTTGAGCGGGGGGTTGGACTAGGTGACCTACAAGGTCCCTTCCAACTCTAATAATAAACCTAAACCAAAACCTGTGCACGTTACATGACGAGATAGTAAGAGGATTTGTTTTGCATTTCCATTTACTTTCCAAGGAAGGGATTTGTCCTCGTAGTATCCTCTGCCGTAAATTCCTTTGCTCCTCGCTATATCAGTCTCCTTTTCATGAGCCTGAATATCGCTTCATTTCCCCGCTGAATGCTGGCCAGGAAAAAGAAAAGATGATTAATTGGACATTTTAAAATGTGTCAGCTTATCTGCCATTTGCTGTTTGTGAACATCTCTGATGCAAGCCGGCGGTTTCCTATTTCCTCCCCTTCTCCGTCACTCCTGTCACAGCTGCCAGCCCACCAAGATGGATCATCGGAGAGAGAGAAAAAATAAGTGGAGGGTCCCTTCATCCTAAATCCATCATCCTCCTTGCTGAAAGGACCAGGCGAAGCGATGGAGATGAAACATCAGGGTTGGTACACTCAAGTGAGTTAATAATCATAACAGTAATATAAGCCCTGGGATTGAATCACGGGTGGGCTGATGGGGGTTCGCAGGGGTTCGGGAGAACCTCTAGCTAAGATTCTGTGCAGTTCGGAGAACCCCCAAATCCCACTCCTGGCTGGCCCCACCCAACCCACCCCGCCCCTCCCAGGAGTCCCCACACGGCCCGTTTTGGATGCAGGTAAGTGTGGAGGCTCAGGGAGGGTGAAAAACAGGCCTACCAAAAGTTCGGGAAGGCTGTAAACAGGCCCATTTCTGGCCACCAGAGGCCCCTCCGGAACCTGGGGAGTCCATTTTTGCCCTCTCAGAGGCTCGAAGAAAGCCTCCGGTGCCCGGGGAAGGCAAAAAGCCCCCACCCCATTATGCTGCAGGAGGTCAACTAGGCCATGCCCACCATGGCCACGCCCACCCACCAACTGGGCAGAGAACTCCTTGCTAAAAAATTTGAAGCCCACCCTTGGATTGAATCGAGGGAGCCATACTTGACTTGAGTTTTCTTCTGCGGCTCAAAATCTCAGTGAACTTGTTAGAATTCTTTGAAGAAAGAGAGAGCGAGACCCTCAAAGTCAGAGGGAGGGGGGAGGGTCAACCGATTCCCCTAAAGCACCTGAAGACAGAGAAGAAGCAAGGGATGGAAACCAGTCAAGGAGAGAAACCACTTAGAACTAAGGAGAAGATTCCTGACAGTGAAAACAGTCAATCGGTGGAACGGGTTGCCTCCAGAAGTCGTGGATGCTCCATCACTGCAGGTTTTTAAGAAGAGACTGGATAACCATTTGTCTGAAATGTTGTAGGGTTTTCTGCTTGAGCAAGGGGTTCGACAAGAAGACCTCTAAGGTCCTTTCCAACTCTTTTATTATGTTATTTGGTTAATTCAAAGGACTAGAGATGATATGATAGTAGTTTTCCAGTACACTTGAGGAGCTGTCACAGAAACAAAGGGGTCAACCTATTCTCCAAAGCACCTGAAGGCAGAACAAGAAGCAATGGATGAAAACTAGTCAAGGAGAGAAGCAACTTAGAACTAAGGAGAAATTTCCTGACAGTTAGAACAATTAATCCGTGGAACAGCCTGCCTCCAGAAGTTGTGAATGCTCCAACACTGGAAGTTTTTAAGAAGAAATTGGACAACCATTTGTCTGAAATGGTATAGGGCAGTGATGGCGAACCTATATCTGAGGGCACGCGAAGCATTGCCCTATGTCAGCTCCAGCGCGCATGGGCGCGCTGGCCAGCTGATTTTCGGCCTTCTTTTCGGCCGTTTTTGCTCTCCCCAGGCTTCAGGAAAGCCTCCTGAAGCCTGGGGACGGTGAAAAATGGCTCAATGGGCCAACCGGAAGTTCGAACTTCTGGTTGGCCCATTTGACTGTTTTTGCTGTCCCCAGGCTTCAGGAGGCTTTCCTGAACCCTGGGGACAGCGAAAAATGGCCCAACAGGCCAACCGGAGCTTTCCTGAACCCTAGGGAGAGCAAAAATCAGCCCAGTGGGCCTACCGGAAGTCTGGAGGCTTCAGTGAGGCCTGTGCGCATGCGTGGAGGGGCAGTGTGTGCGGGTTGTGAGCATGTGTGGGGGGAGGGCATTGCATTATGGGTGTGGGCACGCACACGTGCACTATTGCACGCGTGCGCACCCCTTTGGCACCCGAGCCAAAAAAGGTTTGCCATCACTGGTATAGGGTCTCCTGCTTGAGCAGAGGGTTGGACTAGAAGACCTCCAAGGTCCCTTCCAACTCTGTTATTCTGTTATTCAAAGGCAACCCTCAACTCTAATTCCAGAAGGTTTGGGATTAGCCTCAAAGCCCACCACTTTTGGAGGCCAGTAGCTTTGGGAAGACTGATCGAAATGTTCCATTTCTGGTTAGCTTTTTCAGGAGGCATTCCTTAGCATTCCCAACACCCTTTTCGGAGGGACCAAGCTAAATTGGAATTTGTTAATCTAATCTCCCAAGGTCAACAGAAGGAAGGTGCATATGGATTAACCAGCAGTGGGTTGCTCCCGGTTCAGACCGGTTCTTAGAACTGGTAGCACCGGTGGCAGGAGGCTCCGCCCACTCACCGGGGATGCTTCTGCGCATGCGAATGGGTAATAAAGGGTTTTAGAACCCACTAGTGGGATTAACCCTCTTTTAGATGTCATTAGGGTCTTTCTGTCTGTCTGTATTAATTATTCAGCCCCGAACTGTAATGGAGAGTGTAAGAGACCCCAAGATCTACTCCTTCCTTCGACAAAAAGAAGTCTTGTCACCGCACTTGTACATCAAAATTACTCCGGAATTATGGGTGATTTGTGAGAAAGCAATACCCCAAAGTACCTCCTGGGCCGGTATCCAAAATTTGAAATGAATTTATGACAAACTCACGATTGACCCATTACTTATAAAGTCCGTTAAATTCATTTTAGACTCGGGCTTTCGAGGGGCACCTGATTGATGATGCAAACTCATATAAATAGAATGGAATAGATTAAGTCTCCTTTTGAAATATTGCTGGCCATTAAAACGGGAGCATTTTAGGCTGCTTCAAACATGAAATACCACTTTAGTAGTTACTCCAGTCTGCTGCCTAATTGTGTGCTTTCTAATGGACTTGAGTTATTCTGAGTTGGCAAGAGAAAACATGAAGTTGCAGATATATCATTTCTTGGCTGTTAAGTTAGCTACAGTTATAATCCTGAGAGCTGTTCAAAGAACATAGAACAATAATAATTTCTTAGGAGAAAAAGCATGTCGGGATGGTGGTTTTTTTTCCAAATGCACAATGGGTTGTCAAGGTTGATTCTGGATCAGATGGATGTCCTTTTGCTGATTCATGGCTGCATATTTCTTATGGCAGCTTTAGGGAGAAATTCAGATGTGCCAGTAAGGAGAATAGAATCCTGTTGTGGCCCGCCAGTGGCCAGCAGAGCTGGAAGCAGATTCGGACAGTGAGGAGGTTGGGGAGGAACATGGGCCAGTCCTGGAGTCTGGGGAAGGCTCGGACGAGGGCTCTGCATCAGAGACAGAGAGGCGGCCAAGACTATCTGGCAGTTATCAGCTGCCTCCGGAGTCAGACATCAGCGAGGCAGAAGAACAGCTGGAGCCTGTTCCAGTGTGTGCATGCGCAGAGCTGCCAGACGACAAGAACAACTAAGAAAGCAGGGTCAACTTGGGAGTAAGGCCACACCTTGGAGATGATTGCCCCCTCCCATAGGAAACAAAACAGGAACGAACGAGATGTGGGCTTTTGCAGGAAACAATTAGTTCTTTCGGTCATTTCAAGAATGGAAAGTGCTGTTTGTGACTCTAATAGACTCTGTGCCAAGTTTTGTCTTGTCTGCGTTTGGAAACTAGTTCTCTGGCAGCGTTCCAAGGGAGATAAGGTGTGTGTTTATAAATATTCCTCTGAAAGACTGTTTGCCAAGCCTTGCGGACTGTGAATGAAAGGAATTCACAGTGGTGTAAATAAAAGAGGTTTTGCCGGGACTAAGGAAGCCTAGATCAGAACAAATCCAACTTAGTGAAAGAACATGAGACTCTAGAAAGAGTGCAGAGAAGACCAACGGAGATGATTAGGGGACTGGAGGCTAAAATATATGAAGAACTATTGTAGGAACTGGGTATGTCTAGTTTAATGAAAAGAAGGACTAGGGGAGACATGATAGCAACCTTCCAATATTTGAGGGGCTGCAATAAAAAGAGGGGAGCCAACCTATTCTCCAAAGCACCAGAAGAAAGACAAGAAACAATGGATGGAAACTAATCAAGGAGAGATCCGACTTAGTTCTAATTTCTAAGGAGAAATTTCCTGAGTGAGAAAAATTAACCTATGGAATGAAATTGTGGGAGTTCCATCACTGGAAGCTTTCAAGAAGAGACTGGACAGCCATCTGTCAAAAATGGTATAGGGTCTCCTGCTTGAATAGGGTGTTGGACTAGATGACTTACAACAGGGGGTGTCAAACTCAACGCCCGGCGGCCAGATCCGGCCCATGGGGCACTTAGATCTGGCCTGCGGGGCCGCTCTGGAAACAGCAAAGGGTGCCTCTATCGGTGAAAATGGAGCTCTGGAGGGTCACGGGAGGCCATCCCTGTCACGATGTGAATTATTGCCAGTTGTGCAGATCTACTGTTTTCTTGTATTTATGGTCAAACAGACATGTGATATGTTCTATTACGCATGCCTGCATTCCTGAAGTCAACTCCTTCCTTCTCTTCCGCCATTTCTGCCAAAAGCAGAAGTGATTTTTTCATTAGCCGATAAGATGTAGCTTACTAAGGATTCTTTTTATTACTTTTCTACTGAAATTAATATTTTATTAATTAGATTTGAATCTCGGTTTTATTTTTCTAATGAGAATGACTTCAAAAGGAAGCAAAGATCCATCGACCTCCACGGGGGATTGTTCCCCCTCTAACAATCCCAAGCTCCATTTTCGCTGGCAGAGGGTTGCAGGAAGTCGTCGCAGCCGAAAATGGAGCTCGGGAGCCTGTTTTCTCTGGCAGTGCGCTTGGGCCACCACAGGCTCCCCTGACACAAGTGACGTCGAGCTGTCCACGCCCACCCTGGCCATGCCCACCCTGGCCCCCACAAGCTCAAACACAACCCTGATGCAGCCCTCAATGAAATCGAGTTTGACATCCCTGACCTACAAGGTCCCTTCCAACTCTGTTGTCAGGCCTGGAAGCCATTTTGGGCCTTGGATCTTCAGGCCTGCCACATTTAGTGCTGTGGGAAACTGGGAGGGGGGATTGTATGGAGCTGGAGAGGCGTGTAGTCATAATAACATTCCTTTCTTTGAGAGTCAAGGTCACTCTGCGCTGCAACCTGGAGGGGTGTGACTAGGAGGCATCTCCAGTTGGGACGGTGCGTTGAGTGGACCATGTGATGGACATGTGGGCGCTGGGGCAGGGACTTGGACTTTCTTTTGAGTGGGGAAAACCTGGAAGCTTTCAGATTCGGGTTTTCCCAGATGTGCCAATATGACATCTCTAATAAAATGGAACTTTGAGGAAACTCAAGCCTCGGAGTTTTCTCTCATTGGGGGTGTTGCTTGGAACCCTGACATCTGTTATTCTAAGACTCTTATTCTAAGCCACTGGTGATCTGAAATACTTTTGTTTTAAAACAGAAATGAGCCACACTTCTCTCTCTGGTTGGGATCTATCCACTTTTTTTAAAAAAATCACAATTTTCAGTGGCTGACAGTAATTTTGTCGTGGCAACTAATGTAACCTCTTGCGCGCTCGGTTCTTGACAAATTAATAAATGTGTTATTGCCTCTTAGAAGCTTAACATACCTTTGTAGTTTCTCCTTTTACCGCCGTCCCCATGGAGAAATTCATTTTACGTTTGGAAGGAGAATTTCATCTCTTAAGACCAGTTTTTCATCCAATTGGAGTCTGGAAGAAAAGATGGAAAGAAAACCAGCCAGCCTTAGTTAATTCCTGTAGTTGATGCAGCAGTTTAAACATGAGATTTTGGGCCCCGGATTCCATTGCAAAAAATTAGAACAGGAGAAAGAGAAAGCAATGCCATGACTCCTAATAATTATAAAAGCAATCGTGTTTTTTTTTCTCGCTGTTTTATGATTAAGTAAAAATCACAGAGATGGCATTTTCCATTTCCTCCTCCCCCATTCTCATCTCCCCTCCCCCACTAAACCATTTGCATAAACTCTATCCTGCAATGCAGGGGGAAAAAAAAACCCTTTTGAGATATTAACAAGATTATAAAAATGTCAAATCACATTTAAAACACTGTCGTGAATGGGAATGTTTTAATTATGAATAAATAAGGGGAAGACACAGTCACTTTTCCCTTGAATGGAAAAGGTTGCGCTAGTTATCTGTACTTAAGCGGAGAGAGGTACAAATGCTGTTTTTTTTTAAAAAAAAAACAATGCCTCCAACCTTTCTTTAAAATGAGATAAGAAAAAGGATTATTTGGGGGAAATAAAAAGAGAAGCGTAAAACTGATAGCGCGTAGCTACTCAAATGCTATCTTTATACACAGTTATTACGAGAGATGTCTATCTACCCACCACACCAACCTCTGGCTTTGCGGCCAAAAATGAGAAAATGCGAACGTTACTTTGAAAATTGATTAAAAGAGGATTAGCACGAACGACGGCGATAATCAGACCTAGTTCTGATAGAGATTCTAAACTATTCTGCTGAAATTCGTGATGACTAGAAGCACTCAGGGCTCTTAAGCCAACTTTATTGCTAAAAATATGGCGAAGTCTCCAACGAGACTGGAAGGAAGTGTTAAGAGAGGGCCGAGCTTGGAGCCCTTGCAGAAAGAGACACAGGATAGCGATAGCAATAGCACTTGGATGTATATACTGCTTCATAGTGCTTTTACAGCCCTCTCTAAGCGGTTTACAGAGTCAGCCTGTTGCCCCCAACAATCTGGGTCCTCATTTTACCGACCTCAGAAGGATGGAAGGCTGAGTCGACCTTGAGCTGGTGAGATTTTGTTGAGAGAAAAATATGTTCAAGCCGTCCGAGTGCTACCATGTTAAGGATGAGAATAAAATCTCATAGAGGCGATTTGGATCTTTACTTGGAATTCAGACAGTTAGAAATAAAACTGAGATTAAAAGTCTAATAGAGAATATTTATTTCAGTACAAAAACAATAAATCCTGAATAATTACATCTTTGCTAAGAAACACGACCGTTCAGGTCAAGAGCTAAGGCAGAAGAAGATAATGGTGGCTTAGGAATGTAGACATGCATAGACATCATATCACGTGTCTGCTTGTATTGAAATGTACCATAATATTAGATAGGGGTGCATCACCCTGCATAGACATACAACTGACAATATTCACACCGTGACAGATTTGAACTGCCAAACTGCAGCTAGCAGTCAGCTGAATTAGCCTGCACTCTAACCACTGCGCCACCTTGGCTCGGATTGTGAAGATGAGGAGCTTCACATTAATTCTGATGGTCATCATTCGGTCACTGACCTTTGAGAGGCTTTCTGCTTTTCTAGCGAGTGTCTTGCTTACAATAAACACCACTTTGTTTATTTCAATCAATCAGAATAGAGCTGGAAGGTACCTTGGAGGTCTTCTAGTCCAACCCCCTGCTAAAGCAGGAGACCCTATACTATTTCAGATCAGTAACTGTCCTGTCTTTTCTTAAAATCCTCCAGTGATGGAACACCCACAACTTCTGAAGGCAAACTATTCCACTGGTTAATTGTCCTCACTGTTAGGAAATTTCTCCCGAATTCCAGGTTGCTTCTCTCCTTGATCAGTTTCTAACAGAGGTGGGTTCCTCCCAGTTCGGACCAGTTCTATAGAATTGGTAGTGGGAATTTCCCCTCTCGCCGAACCGGCAACGATGGCCGGCTGGCCATGCCTCTGAACCGGCTCTCTCGGCGGCACCATAGGCGCTGCCATCTTGTTTTTTGCTTCTGCACATGTGCAGAAGCTGGGTTTTCGGCACTGTGCATGCACGCGCCCATATGGCGCGGCCATACGGTGCACGACACACGTGCGCCCATGCGGTGCGGGAGGAAGCGAACCGGCAGCGAGGTAAGTTAGAACCCACCCCTGGTTTCTAACCATTGTTTCTTGTCCTGCCCTCTGGTGCCTTGGAGAATAATTGGACCCTCCTCTTCTTTGTGGCACTGTCAGAAATAGTGTAGGGTCTCCTGCTTGGGCAGGGGTTGGACTAGAAGACCTACAAGGTCCCTTCCAACTCTGTTAATCTGTTAAATCTGTTATCTGAAGAAGGAATCTTGACCGAACACCTCTGGACACCGTCAATGGCTGACCCAATGCAGTTTACCAACAGTTTCTTAAAGACCAGATGTTCTCCAGAGATGCCAGGACTCGAGCATGGGACCTTCTGTGCGCAAACTAAGTTCTTTATCTCCGAACTACATCTCTTTCCTTCTTTGTAGGGGCTGTCAAACTGAGATTGGACTCAATGTGCCAGCTCATACCAGATTCTTCCCTTCTCTTTGCATTATTCATAATTCTGTCATCTTCTCTGCGAAATTCAAATGCCGACCCACCCTCAACAAAGCCCTGCCAGCGGAAAATATTCCTCATTTCCAAAGACACCTTTGTTCTTTCAGCTCGTTTGCTTGCTCTTCTTTTGAGTGTCGCAGTTGAAAGTCAAGGGAAGCCTTAAATGATGTTCTAATCATTGGCAGCTCCGCAACAGATGAGTGGTAAGAACAATAGAGGAGGCTGTTCTTTGACTTTGCACAGAAGAAGGAGGCTGCAGGAGGAAACAGGGGAGGGAAGAGATCTTGTGAAAGTCGGCATTTTTCAAAACAGGGAGCCAACACATGTCACACTTGGTTCAGAAAACGCAGGTGGCACAAAAGACCTTCCAAGGTGGTGACTTAAATATTAGCCTCAACTTGGAAATCCGGCTGCATGGCAAAAGTTCTCGACTAGGGAACATTACCAGTGCGAAGAATGTGGGCTTTGCTTCATGTTTATAGTCAGTGGCTTGCCCTGAAACCAGCAGCCAGCAACGAATAACTGAATAAGCAGGGATTGACACCAGACAAACAATCAAGCAGAAAACAATACCCTAATCAAGGAACTACTGAAGAGAAAATCGACCATGACTGAAAGGAGAAGCTACTATATATAAACAGGAAGCAAAGTCCACACCCTTGTAGCATTGATGATGTTCCCTAGATGGGTCATGAAATGTCTGCAAGAAAAAACAAGCTCAGAGAGCACCAGGGACTCTGGAGTTGCTTCACCCCCACTCCTCCTCCTCTCCCTTCTAGTACTGATGATGTTCCCTACTTGGGTCAAGAGATGTTTGCAAGAAAACCATCAAGCTCAGAGAGCACCAATGACCACACAATTGTCATAGTCATCGTCGTCGTCGTCATCCTCCTCCTCCTCCTCCTCCTCCTCCTCCTCCTCCTCCTCCTCCTCCTCCTCCTCCTCCTCCTCCTCCTCCTCCTCCTCCTTCTCTCCCTTCTAGTGCTTATAATGTTCCCTAGTTAGGTCACGAGAGCACCAAGGCCTCCACCATTCAACGTCCGAGCTACATTCTCTTCTCAAAATTTCACAAGAAGAGTATTACATTCCTCTGTTCACAACAGAATACCTTATGAAACCAGACTTGAAATTTTAGGACTTGAAAAATTAGAACTGCGCCGCCTTCGATCCAACCTAAGTGTAGCTCACAAAATTATTCACCACAATGTCCTACCTGTTAATGACTACTTCAGCTTCAACCACAACAATACACAAGCTCACAACAGATACAAACTTAATGTAAACCGCTCCAAACTCATTTGCAAAAAATTCGACTTCAACAACAGAGTGGTCAATGCCTGGAACACATTACCTGACTCCGTAGTTTCTTCCCCAAACCCCAAAAACGTTAACCTCAGATTATCTACCATCGACCTCAGCCCATTCCTAAGAGGTCGGTAAGGGGCGTGCATAAGCGCACATTCGTGCCTACCGTTCCTGTCCTAATGTACCCATATCTTCATACCTCTTATACTCTTATTCATGCTTGTTAGAGGCAGGTACTGCAAGCCACTTTAGCTGACTGTGATCCGCAGGTCAGCAGTTCAAATCTCACCGGCTCAAGGTTGACTCAGCCTTCCATCCTTCCGAGGTAGGTAAAATGAGGACCCAGATTGTTGGGGGCAATATAAAATATACATTGCTTACTGGTGTAAACCGCTTAGAGAGTGCTTGCACTGTGAGGTGGTATATAAATCTCACAAACAAATAAATAAATAAATTAACAAACAAACAAACAAACAAACAAACATACATACATACATACATAACACACACACACACACATATATATACACACAATCATAATTTTACTGTTTATACTTTGCTTTAATTATATATGCTTGACAAACAAACAAACAAACAAAATCCATTCGGAACAATAGAAATTGCAGTTTGGAAGCACGGGGTGGGAGGGTAGAGAATTATCAAATGAGAATGATTACAATTTTCTTTTTTAAAAAATGTTTTCTACATTTTGTCATCAGGAATTGACCCTCCCTCCCCAAATCTGTGTTGGAAGCACATCAAGGTTTGCAAGAGCGGTGACAATAATGTACCTTCCCTCCCAGCAGCAAGCTCTCCAACCGAGCTGTTTTTCCCCCACAATGGCCTCTAATAGATTTGCAACACAACCTCACAATCCTGTCGCTTTGATGAGCTTCGTCTGGTCGGCCTTCTCGGCTCGTCCGTGCGAAGTGCAAAATTTGGGTTTCAAGTGTGTGTCTTCCTCTGCTCATTACCCAGATTCGCCTCTAAAAATCACTTTGGTATCAAATGACGTTCCTTTTTCTTTTATTCTCCCGGTGCATTACGCTACCTGATGATAATTGCTTGTATAACAGAAAAAAAAGCACCTTTTTTAAAAAAAAAGAGAGAGAGAGGAAGGGGAAGGGTGGGAATTGGACCGATTTAAGCGCTCGACTTAATCTCTTTTTCTGTCTCGCTTTCATGCCGGAGGATGTGGATAATTCTGAGATGTCAAGCATTGTTAGCATTTATTTGATGCTACAATGGGAGAAGGAAAAGTTTTTTTTTAAAGGCATTTTTCATGTTTCTTGATGTGGATGCCAGACTTTCTTTGGAGTAAATTGGGAATTTTGAAGAAAGAAAGAAAGAAAGAAAGGAAGGAAGGAAGGAAGGAAGGAAGGAAGGAAGGAAGGAAGGAAGGAAGGAAGGAAGGAAGGAAGAAGGAAGGAAGGAAGGAAGGAAGAAAAAAGAAAGAAAGAAAGAAAGGCTCCTCGATGTTTCTTTTTTGTGAATATTCTTGGAAGTGGAGAAAAAAAAAGAGGCAAATTCTGTTTACTAGTGCTTGGGTCCATCACCTTTGCTTGCCCTCACTTTCTTTCACCCTCTGCCCTCACTTGACCTCACTCGTGTAGTGGGTCACCTCAATCTAACTGGTGGAAGACTAATTTGATGCCAGCCCACTCACAAGGCCCGGTCTGATTTCTGAGGGGAGCCAAGAAGTCTTTATCTGTGGAAGAACGAGGAGAAACTTTGGCATCAAAGAGTCACTGAGCAAAAAGTGGGATATTGCTTGCTTGCTTCCTACCTACCTACTTACCCCCTCCCTCCCTCCCTTCCCTCCCTCTCTTCCCTCTCTTCCTTCCTTCCTCCCTTCCTCTCTTTCTCCCTCCCTTCCCTCCCTCTCTTCCATCTCTTCTTCCTTCCTTCCTTCCTTCCCCCTCCCTCCCTCCCTTTCTTCCCTCTCTTCCCTCTCTTCCTCCTTCCTTCCTTCCTCCCTCACTCTCTCCATTCCTTCCCTCCCTCCATCGCTTCCATCTCTTCTTATTTATTTATTTATTTGTGAGATTTATATACCACCTCACAGTGCAATCACTCTCTAAGCGGTTTAACCAGTAAGCAATGTATATATTTATATTGCCCCCAACAATCTGGGTCTTCATTTTACCTACCTCGGAAGGATGGAAGGCTGAGTCAACCTTGAGCCGGTGAGATTTGAACTGCTGACCTGCGGATCACAGTCAGCTAAAGTGGCCTGCAGTACTGCGCTCTAACCGCTGCGCCACCTTGGCTCTGTTCTTCCTTCCTTCCTTCCTCACTCTCTCTCCCATCTCCTTCCTTCCTTCCCCTCCCCTCCCATCCCCAACTCTCCCCTCCCCTCCCCTCCTCTCCTCTTCTTTCATAAACTTAGTGTTGAGATGAGAATAAAATCTCATAGAGGCGATTTAGATCTTTTCTTGGAATTCAGACAGTTAGAAATAAAACCGAGATTAAAAGTCTAATAGAAAATATTTATTTCAGTACAAAAACAATAAATCCTGAATAATTACATCTTTGCTAAGAAAACACGACCGTTCAGGTCAAGAGCTAAGGCAGAAGAAGAAAATAACGGTGACTTAGGAATGCACACATGCGTACAACTCATATCACGTGTTCTGCTGTACTGGAATGTACCATAATATTAAATAGGGGTGCATCACCCTACATAGACATACAACTGACAATATTCACTACGTGACACTTAGCAATGAACAGG
The DNA here is from genome assembly GCA_023053685.1 of Diadophis punctatus similis. Classification (NCBI taxonomy): domain Eukaryota; kingdom Metazoa; phylum Chordata; class Lepidosauria; order Squamata; family Dipsadidae; genus Diadophis; species Diadophis punctatus. The sequence goes on along the minus strand of JALIGW010000073.1, from coordinate 2,356,607 downwards.
TTGGTGGAACCCAGTTTCGCATAATGGTTAAAGACACCAGTCTAGAAAACAGCAAACTGTGAGTTCTCATCCCATCTTGGGCACAAAACCAACGAGAGGGATCTTGGGCTAGTCCATCTCTCTCGACCCCAGTATGGCAAACAACTTCTGAAAACCCTTGGCAAGAAAACTACCATTCCACCTGACTTGAAGGCGAGCGCGCACACAGACAGAGCAGTGAGCATAGAGCATGGGTTTGGTTCATAAGAACTAGAAATCGTTGCTTCATTCCGAACGTGCATTTTTCCCCTACCTAAAATCAACTCTGGGAATCCTTCCCCCCTCACATCCCTTAGGGCCTTCCTTCCCTCTCGCTTTGCCCTCTAACCACCTGCATCATTCGAAAATTAGTAAAGCGATTTTCCTTAAACCAACTCGCTATTAAGCACCCAAAGATGAGTCGTTACGAAGATTCAATGTGACAGCCTCTCTAATGACGCCGGGAGCTTGATATCCCAGGATACTAATGAAGTATTGATTGGATATAGAGAGCTTCCAATGTCTGTGGCAGGTTGGGAGCTTCCAGACTAACGGAAATGAACTTTTAACCCTTCGTTTCTGGATAGGAAGCACCGTAATAAGCCTGATATGAGCCGCGGTGGCGCAGTGGATAGAGCAGCGGTGAAATCTACTTACCTTCCCTACCGGTTTGGAAGCCGCGCGATTTGCGTCACTGTCACATGCGCTTTTTCACTCTCTGCGTATGCGCAGAAGGCTTGCATATGCACAAAGGGTTAAAAAATGAAAATGGCGGCGTCCGGGCAGGTAGTACGGAACTGGGCCGAACCGGTAGCATTTCACCCCTGGGATAGAGTGCAGTACTGCAGGCTACTTCTGCTGACTGCTGGCTGCCAGCAGTTCAAATCTCACCAGGCTCAAGGTTGACTCAGCCTTCCATCCTTCCGAGGTAGGTAAAATGAGGATCCAGATTGTTGGGGGCAATATGCTGACTCTGTAAAATTGCTTACAGAGCAGTAAGTTGCTATTGTTCGTCCTTCCTTCCTTCCTTCCTTCCTTCCTTCCTTCCTTCCTTCCTTCCTTCCTTCCTTCCTTCCTTCCTTCCCTTCCCTTCCCTTCCCTTCCCTTCCCTTCCCTTCCCTTCCCTTCCCTTCCCTTCCTTCCTTCCTTCCTTCCTTCCTTCCTTCCTTCCCTCCCTCCCTCCCTCCCTTCCCTTCCCTTCCTTCCTTCCTTCCTTCCATCCATCCATGGTGCACAGTGGTTAGAGTGCAGCCTTGGAGGCTGACTCTGCCCACTGCCAGCAGTTCAATTCTGACCGGCTCAAGGTTGACTCGTCCTTCCGTCCTTCCGAGGTGGGTAAAATGAGGACCCAGATTGTTGGGGACAATAGGCTGACTCTGTAAACCACTTAGAGAGGGCTGTAAAGCACTGTGAAGCAGTATATAAGTCTAAGTGCTAGTGTCATTTCTATAATTGTCAGCCGGTATTGCCACAGCTTGCTGTTGCTATATATGGTATCCTTGATGATAGTTGAAAAACCTGCATTTTTTTTTATCCCTTTCCACATGCATTTCACCCAGTTAGACCCTTTAATGCATAATGTATTCCCACGTCCTTTTTTTTTGCAGGCAAATCTCTTTGGTCCAAAGTACATTATGTGCTATTTCTAATTATGCATATAGATTTGCACACAGTTCTCCCCCTCTAATAAGCACCATTTGCTCTGCAGGCTTTGTGTTTACATAAGAGCCCTGAATTATCTGGAAATATGCAACTGTCTGCTGATAATTGCATTCCAGTTTACAGATTAGTTAAACTCAAATTTTAAAAAAATCTGCAGTCCCCGTGTGGTACAGTTTCCTGTGGTTTGGGGTTTCTTACATTTTTTTTTAATAACAGGCGTGTGGCCATTAATAAAACAGGGGGAAAAAGTTACTTTCTCGGGTGAGATTCTTTGCATTCAGCCTTGTGCTCTACCTGTATTTTAGTAAAATATCTTGCAAAAATAAAGCTGAAACTCAACTATAATTGCACCAAGTTTGCTTTTCTTCATGTATTTGATCAGTGCATACATGCACATAGAAATATGAGATTTTCCAGAAAATACACTCATTTTTTTTGGAATGAACATACAAAGATCCTTCCTTCCTTCCTTCCTTCCTTCCTTCCTTCCTTCCTTCCTTCCTTCCTTCCTTCCTTCCTTCCTTCCTTCCTTCCTCTCTCCCTCCCTCCCATCTTTTTCTCCTCCCTCCCTCCCTCTTTCACATCTCTTTCTCCTTCCTTCCTTCCTTCCTTCCTTCCTTCCTTCCTTCCTTCCTTCCTTCCTTCCTTCCTTCCTTCCTTCCTTCCTTCCTCCCTCCCTCCCTCCCTCCCTCCCATCTTTTTCTCCTCCCTCCCTCCCTCCCTCCCTCCCTCCCTCTTTCACATCTCTTTCTCCTTCCCTCCTTCCTTCCTTCCTTCCTTCCTTCCTTCCTTCCTTCCTTCCTTCCTTCCTTCCCTCCTTCCTT
>JALIGW010000073.1:2342462-2354003 GCA_023053685.1 Diadophis punctatus similis | reverse complement strand
CATGCATGCATGCATGCATGCATTATCTATCTATCTATCTATCTATCTACCTACCTACCTACCTACCTACCTACCTACCTACCTATCTATCTATCTATCTATCTATCTATCTATCTATCTATCTATCTATCTATCTATCTATCTTGTATCTATCTATCTATCTATCTATCTATCTATCTATCTATCATCTATCTATCTATCTATCTATCTATCTATCTATCTATCTATCTATCTATCTACCTACCTACCTACCTACCTACCTACCTACCTACCTACCTACCTACCTACCTACCTACCTACCTACCTACCTACCTACCTACCTATCTATCTATCTATCTATCTATCTATCTATCTATCTATCTATCTATCTATCTACCTACCTACCTACCTACCTACCTACCTACCTACCTACCTATCTATCTATCTATCTATCTATCTATCTATCTATCTATCTATCTATCTATCTATCTATCTATCTATCTATCTATCTATCTACCTACCTACCTACCTACCTACCTACCTACCTACCTACCTACCTATCTATCTATCTATCTATCTATCTATCTATCTATCTATCTATCTACCTACCTACCTACCTACCTACCTACCTACCTACCTACCTACCTATCTATCTATCTATCTATCTATCTATCTATCTATCTATCTATCTATCTATCTATCTTGTATCTATCTATCTATCTATCTATCTATCTATCTATCTATCTATCTATCTATCTATCTACCTACCTACCTACCTACCTACCTACCTACCTACCTACCTACCTACCTACCTACCTATCTACCTACCTACCTACCTACCTACCTACCTACCTACCTACCTATCTATCTATCTATCTATCTATCTATCTATCTATCTATCTATCTATCTTGTATCTATCTATCTATCTATCTATCTATCTATCTATCTATCTATCTATCTATCTATCTATCTATCTATCTATCTATCTATCTACCTACCTACCTACCTACCTACCTACCTACCTACCTACCTACCTACCTACCTACCTACCTACCTACCTACCTACCTACCTACCTACCTATCTATCTATCTATCTATCTATCTATCTATCTATCTATCTATCTATCTATCTATCTATCTATCTGTGGCACAGTTTTTCTCCATTACACCAAAATCAATAGTATTCTTTTTCTCCCTGAAAGCCAACCATGATGCGCGGTTTCATCTCCTGAATTCCAATGGGGTCCTGTGACTGAGAATTAATCACTTCTGGGTTTGTTGGGAAAGTGCGGGGAGAAAATGTCACTTCTAAGCATCTGGCTAGGGGAAAAAAAGATATATCTATTGTAAGCTCGAAGTTCCTTTACTGCAGAATTCCTGCAAGAAAAGGAGTTTGTGGAAGATTATAGCCAGAGTCCAAGTTTTGATCGTGTTATTTACACAAACTATTTTTGGGTGGGATGTTCTAACAGAATAAAAGAGTTGGAAGGGACCTTGGAAGTCTTCTAGTCCAACCGCCTGCTTAAGCAAGAGACTCTCCTTCTCCTTCTCCTTCTCCTTCTCCTACTCCTTCTCCTTCTCCTTCTCCTTCTCCTTCTCCTTCTCTTTCTCCTTCTCCTTCTCCTTCTCCTTCTCCTTCTCCTTCTCCTTCTCTTTCTCCTTCTCCTTCTCCTTCTCCCCTTCTCCCCTTCTCCCCTTCTCCCCTTCTCCCCTTCTCTCCTTCTCCTCCTCCTCCTCCGAATAACAAAATGACAGCATAACAGAATAACAGAGTTGGAAGGGACCCTGGAGGTCGTCTAGTCCAACCCCCATGCTCAAGCAGGAGATCCTATACCATTCCAGACAAGTGATTGTTCAATTTCTTCTTAAAAGCCTCCAGCGATGGATCAGCCACAACTTCAGGAGGGAAGTTGTTCCACTGTTTAATTGTTCTCACTGTCAGGAAATTTCTCCTTAGTTATAGGTTGCTTCTCTCCTTGATTACTTTCCATCCGTTACTTCTTGTCCGGCCATCAAGAGAACAGGTTTGGAGAACAGGTTGACCCCCACTTCCTTGGGGCAGATATGGGAACCCTGCTATCATGTCACCGCTAGACCTTCTTTTATTAAACCAGACATGCCCAATTCATTAGGAGGAGCCGGGGTGGCACAGTCATTAAATGCAGCTACTACAGGCTACTCCAGCTGACTGCTAGTTCAACAGTTCAACTGTTCACATCTCACCAGGCTCAAGGTTGACTCGGCCTTCCATCCTTCCGAGGTGGGTAAAATGAGGACCCAGATTGTTGGGGGGCAATATGCTGAACTCTGTAAACCGCTTAGAGAGGGCTGCAAAGCACTACGAAGCGGTATATAAGTCTAAGTGCTATTGCTATTGCTATTAAAATAGACATACCCATACCCAATGCTATTCATGGCTGTCAGAAGGTATGCATCAGCAGAAAGCTTTGCCCATGAACCTTGAGTGTTTTGCAAGGAGAACCACCTGATCCATGGAACCAAACTCTTGAATCACACCTAAAAAGACTTGGTGAAACTCAGGGGCCGGGGTGGGCAAAAGACTAGATTTCTGCTGACAAGAGTATCTATTTCTGTTGTGTTTCATTCTAAAAACACCCATCCATTAGCTGCTGGCTCTGGACCAACGGCTCACCAAGACCACAGAGTAGCAACTACATGATTGCAATGACTCGAGGGATATGAAGTCCCCTCTTCCGTTCTAAAAGCATTTTTGAATGTTAGCCATGACATTCTGCCTTTCCTGCTCCCAAAGCTTGTTGGAGTTCTATAAGATAATTTGTTTTACCTCATGGTTTTCTTCCCGACAGTGCAGATCCTTAAGCAAAAAAAAAAAAAAAAAAAAAGGATGGATGGGAAGGATGACATAAGTTTAGATGGCTGGTTTGAAGGTCAACCATGGCCAAGGCAGTTTAGCTTGGCCCGTCCACAAAGTCTATTTGATGCTGAAGAATTACCAAGTTGAGGTGGCCAGGTGCGCAAATGAGGGGTCCCTGGTGCTCTCTGAGCTTGGTTGTTTTCTTGCAGATGTTTCATTATGCAATGAGGTAACATCATCAGTAGTAGAAGGGAGAGGAGGAGGAGGAGGACGACGACTGTGGTGCTTTTTGAGTTGATTGTTTTCTTGCAGATGTTTCATTTCCTATTTAGGTAATATCATTAGTGCTAGAAGGGAGTGGGATTTGCAGAAAGGAGGAGGAGGAGGAGGAAGAAGAGGAGGAGGAGGAGGAAGAAGAATAATAATAATAATAAGAAGAAGAAGAAGAAGAAGAAGAAGAAGAAGAAGAAGAAGAAGAGGAGGAGGAGGAGGAGGAGGAGGAGGAGGAGGAGGAGGAGGAGGAAGAAGAAGAGGAGGAGGAGGAGGAGGAGGAAGAAGAAGAAGAAGAAGAAGAAGAAGAAGAAGAAGAAGAAGAAGAAGAAGAAGAAGAAGAGGAGGAGGAGGAGGAGGAGGAGGAGGAGGAGGAGGAGGAGGAGGAGGAAGAAGAACGAAGAAGAAGAAGGAAGAAGAAGGAAGAAGAAGAAGAAGAAGAGGAGGAGGAGGAGGAGGAGGACCATGACAACGATGACTGTGGGAGCTATCCCAGTCTCTTCTAGCACTGATGATGTTACCTAGTTGCACAATGAAACGTCTGCAAGAAAACAACCAAGCTCAGAGAGCCCCAAGGACCCCTCATAACCTGGTACAGGATAGCTTCTGAGCACATGTTATGATTGCTTTGTTACGATGCAAACGTCTTGCTGGAGCTTTTTCTGTGAAACCTTGGATGCCTTCCATGTGACGGTATCAATCAACCCAACTGTAGCCTTGGGAGATGCCATCTTCCCAAAGCCTCTGAATCCTTAATAGAGTCAGGTGCTTTAGAAATTGCAAACGCAGAGGAACACCTGCCATGATTAAAAGCCCATCTGTAGGAAGGAGATTTTTAACTGACCTGATTACACAGGGTATATGCAACCCTTTTGTTATTGTTAGTTGCGAAGTCGTGTCCGACCCATCGTGACCCCATGGACAACGTTCCTCCAGGCCTTCCTGTCCTCTACCATCCTCTGGAGTCCATTTAATCTCATGCCGACTGCTTCAGTGACTCCATCCATCCACCTCATTCTCTGCCGTCCCCTTCTTCTTTTGCCCTCAATCGTTCCCAGCATCAGGCTCTTCTCCAGTGAGGCCTTCCTTCTCATTAGGTGGCCAAAGTATTTGAGTTTCATCTTCAGGATCTGGCCTTCTAAAGAGGTCAGGGTTGATCTCCTCTAGGACTGACCGGTTGGATCACCTTGCAGTCCAAGGGACTCGCAGGAGTCTTCTCCAGCACCATAGTTCAAAGGCCTCCATTCTTTGGCACTCAGCCTTCTTTATGGTCCAACTTTCACAGCCATACATTGCAACCCTAGGCATATAGATCAATTCCTAATTGTAGGGTTCAAACATGCAGAACCGGTGTTGTATTATTTAGGTATCTCCAGCCTGCAAGAAAGCTTAGAATTAGGACTTGTGCACCATAGACAATGGATTCCTAAACAAAGTCCTTGGATCCCTCTCTCTGAAAATACGGGAGCTGGGACATATCCCCAGATATCTAAAATATATTAAACGCTTGCTCTATTAATGCCAAGTACCAATGTTTCCCCCGAACGATCGCAGCAAATGTTTGTCTTTGTTCTTCCATAAAATCCAGGAAAAACTCCAGACAGATTCTCACTCCCCCTTCTTTGTTGGACTTTATCATCTCCGATTATGAGATCCACATTTGCACAATGATTAAATCCAGAGAGACACAAAACAGGGAGATGTTTAGAAATTAGATTAGTAACTGACAAGAGCCATCACATCACACAACCCTCATTTCTGTGGCCTCTTTGTTTTTCCATTTTGATGGCCTGAAAGGTGAACCTTGCCTCGGGGAAGCTGACAAAGACTGGGCTGTAGAGAGACGGCTTTTGTGTTGAAGTGCCCACAATATTGTCGGCGACGGTGTAAAAATCCTCATTGCAATGTCACTCAAATCTCCCCTGAAGAGGTTAAAAAACTACTTACCTTCCCTACCGGTTTGGAAGTTTGCTTCGCTCATGCATGCACACCACCATTGCGTGCGCCTTTTCACACTCTGCGCATGCGCAGATGGTTAAAATAAAGAAAATGGCGATGTCCGGGTCGGTGGGCGGAGCCTCACACGGCCACTGCTACCGGTTCTCCAAATCACCGGCGGCCGCTGCTACCGATACACCTGGACCGGGCCCAGTGGTGGGTTCCTACTGGTGCGGTCCACTCTATAGCACTGGTAGCGGTCCGCTGGTGACGTCACAGTACCGGTGCGGTCGGTTGCCGGTGCCTGGGCGCCGCCATTAAAAAAAAAAATTATTTTTTTATTTTTTAAATTTTCTTCTGCGCATGCCCAGAAGCCGAGCTTCCGGCACTGCGCATGCGCTGCCTTCCTACCCCACAGTGAGTCCAAGCAGGGGAGGATGGCTGAGGGAGCGCGTGAGACGCTGAAAGAACGGGTGGCAGGAGCTATCTCCATTCCCCTCCCTTCAGCTGTCTGAGAAGCCACGAATGCATGGTGATGATCCCAGGCATTTTCGCACGTTTGAGGCTTCTCGAGCTGCTGAGGGGAGGGGGAATGGGCGGCAGGACCTATCTCAATTCCCCTCCCTTCAGCAGTCCAAGAAGCCACGCCCACCCAGCCATATGGCCAGCAAGCCACGCCCACCCAGCCACATGGCCAGCAAGCCACACCCACAAAACAAGCCACGCCCACAGAGTGGTAGTAAAAAAATTAGGAAACCGCCCCTGACCGGGCCATACTGGTAGCATTTCATCCCTGCTTGGAACCCTGACAGGTTGGTCATGTATTGACTGGATGTGCCCAAATCATGCAGATTGATTGCAAAACGAAGCACAATCGTGTCAGGACGATACCGTGTTGGCATTTATGTAAAAAGCCCAGATTCACAACGAATAAGAACTCCTGGGCGCATGAAATCACAGGTAAAGTCATGGAAAGGACAAGAAAAATACTATGGGTTTAAAAATTCAGGACGATCAACAGCTGGGACATTGCATGTCATCCATTTTTGTGATTGCAATGAGCCACGTTCAGCTTATGAATTGAAATGAAATGAGCCACGTTCAGCTATTCCAAGAGAGAAATTCTGTGGGGGGGTGGGAATCTAAATTTGCAAAAAGAGCAAAATTTTCCTAGAAGGCAATGAGAGCACTACTAATTTTTTATTGGGGCACTACATGGAAAAGACAAAAAATTGAATTATCCGAATGTGAAACCACTTATGACAGCCCACTGCAAACCGTGACACATAATTAGACATCACCTTGAATAGAGCTTGACTCACAAAGAAGAAAACAAGCCAACATCAACTGTGACACATAATTAGTTGAACTGGAATAATAACAATAATTTAGGTGCCTTTACCAAGGTCTGGTACAAAGCAGAAAAACACAGTAATTACAAAATTCAGTTCAATGAAATTAGTTCACAACTTAACAACCCTGTGAATAAATACTGAAAGAGGGTAATCTTGGTAGCTCGGGGTTGAAATGAGGGGTCCTTGGTGCTCTCTGAGCTCAATTGTTTTCATGCAGATGTTTCATGACCTTAACTAGGTAACATCATCAGTATCGTTAAAACTGGGTGAGAGCAAATGCTCCCTTCTAGCACTGATGATGTTACCTAGTTGGGTAATGAAACGTCTGCAAGTTCAGAGAGCACCAAGTGGAATAAATATTAATAGCTAGAACAAGCCACATGCAACTATTTAAAACAATGCTCTGTGATATCACCAACAACACATAGATCCATAATTAAAAGACACTTGTTCTTAACGTGCAACAATGCGTTAAACAAGAGTAGGGTGGAACAACCAGACTCTAACATAAGGTGACCAGACGTCCCGCTTTTGGCGGGACAGTCCCGCTTTTTGATAATTTGTCCCGCGTCCCACGGCGTTTCAAAAAAGTCCCGCTTTTTTCGGCCGGGCCAGTCGTTCGGCGTAGAGCCGATGGAACTGGCAGCGGTCGCGGCGCGGGGCTTCTCCCGCCCGCTTCCCCCGCCCGGCTGGACGCCGCCATTCGGGTTATTTTGCCCTCTGTGCATGCGCAGAACGCTTTGCGCATGTGCAGAGGACAAAATAACCCGAATGGCAGCATCCAGCCGGGTGGGGGAAGTGGGCGGGAGAAGCCCCATGCTGCGACTGCCACCAGTTCCATCGGCTCTATGCCGAACGACTGGGCCGGCCGAACCGGCAGGATTTCACCCCTGGCAGCATTGAACAGGTAAGCCTGCGCCAGTAGGAACCCACCCCTGGCTGCGATGAGGGAGGGGGTGTTTGGGGTGGTGGTGCACAAAGCTGCAGGATAAGAGAGACGGAACCCTCCCATCTTGCTCCCCTAGAAACCCGCCCCCCACGTCAATGGTGTCCCGCTTTACAAAAAATAAAATCTGGTCACCTTACTCTAACACACTAATTAAGGAAAAAAGGTCCTTCAAAGATAAGAAATCTCAAAAAGGATGGAGTGAGGGAGCTGATTCCAGATTCAGAGCAGACCAGGATTGTAAAGATCTTGGAACTGAAGATTGTGATAGCATAGTAAAGGAATAATAGAATAACAGAATTGGAAGGTACCTTGGAGGTCTTCTAGTCCAACCCCCACTCAGGGTCCTGCATGGGAAGAGTATGAGCAAACTGGAATACAGGGAGCAAGAAAGACAGTTTCTCTCTCTCCCCCCCTCCCTCCCTCCCTCCCTCCCTCCCTCCCTCTCTGATGATGACCTACCAGTAGTTTAGTCTGGCCTCTGGTTTGAATAAGAAACTGGAACTGGCTAAAAAGATGAAGAATCTCTCAAAAGTCAACACTTTCCCTGAGTTGGCTCTCAGCTTTGAGAAGTGAGCCAGCTGGCAATGTTCCCACAACACTCAAATCTTGGGGCTGAATTAAAACATTTGGGGGGGATTCCCAAGAGTGCACCAAATCATAAAGAATCAAAAGACTTAGATTCACCCATTAAGCTAAGCCAGTGCCTCTCAAATAGTGGGGCGGGCCCCCCTGGGGGGGGGCACATGACTCCGGGGAACATGCTTTTTTTTTGCTGCAGGGAGTAGGGGTTTTTTGCACCAAACAATAGCACACAGCACAGAGTAGGAGATATGAAGTGCAGATAACAAACCCTTAAGAGACACCATGGAAAAATATTTAACAGGGATGAAAAGAAAAGAGGAGAGAGACGGAGATAATGAGACAAACGTAAGTCTCCCGAAAGCTAAGACGAGGAAATATGACGAAGCGTATGTAGCACTTGGCTTCACTGTGACTATGGTGGGAGACGAGGAAAGACCAGCATTTTTACTGTGTCTAAAAATGTTGGCAGTGGACAGCATGAAGCCAAATAAATTAAGGCGTCATTTAAACACCTTACACCCCAATCACGCTGATAAGCCGCTTGAATTTTTTTCAGCGAAAATGTGCCGAATATTGCAAACAATCGTCCCGGCAGAGAGTTGGGGGGGGGGGTTGTGAAATGTTTACTTCTTCCTGGGGGGCGTGCGTAACAGAAAATAATAGAGAAGCACTGAGCTAAGCCAAGGAGCTAGTCCGATTTAGTGCGTTGTGTGAATGGATAGCTAAGCAGTAGTTGCAGCTGATGTCTAGAGAAAGAGGGGTCAAGGAGGGATTGACACAAAGGTCTTCTCAACCAACATTCCATGACATCTCAACCTAGATGTGGGTCTTGGCATTTTAAATGTAAATAATAATTTTTTTAAAAAAATAATGGTTGTGTTTGTCAGGTCAGGACTCACCATTGTTTTGGGGACTGGGTTCACCATAGCTAGAACCAGGGCAAACTTTGATTCAAAAGAAGAGGGAAGAATATGCTAATCTAAAATAGTAAACATCTTCCTTTATGCTCTTGCTCACAATTCCACCCTAAATCTATTATCCAGACTTCAGCAACTTAACAAGAAATTGATTATATTTAAATTGATTATAAGGACTCCTGTCTTGGGCAGTGGGCTGGATGAGAAGACCTCGAAAATCCTTTCCAGCCCTCGGATTCTATGATTGCAGGGGCTCTCTCTCCCCCCCTCTCTCCCTCTCCCTCTCCCTCTCTCCCTCTCCCCACTCTCTCTTTCTCTCCCTCTCCCCCCTCTGTCCCCCTTCCCCTCTCCCCACTCTCTCCCTCTCCCTCTCCCTCCCTCCCTCCCTCCCTCCCTCTCCCTCTCCCTCTCCCCCTTCCCCTCTCCCCACTCTCTCTTTCTCCCCCTCTCCACCCTCTGTCCCCCTCTCCCTCCCTCTCTCTCTCCCTCTCTCTTCCCCTCCCTCCCTCCCTCCCTCCCTCCCCCCTCTTGATGATAAGGACTCCTGTCTTGGGCAGTGGGCTGGATGACAAGACCTCCAAAATCCCTTCCAGCCTTAGGATTGTCAACAACAACAGATTTTAGATCTGGTAGGATTTTCCCTGAAGTAGACCGCCCTTTGAAGAAGTTCTAAAGATGTCTTGGAAACGTTTGGAAAAAAAAACCCAAATAGAGGAGAAGATTTATGTTCGTCCATCGTGTTCGAAGAGGACCTTGACATCTATGAGAATCCGGGGGGGGGGATGTCAAGACTTGCGCGTGAATTGGATTGAAGTGAGGGAGAGGTGTGCATAGTCAGCCTCACTCTCTCTTCCCAGATTCCATCTTGCTCCAAATAGCAGGACAAGAGTCAAGACAGTTGGAGATGGGCTGGGTGCAGTGGTTGAACCAGGGCGTCTTTCGTGTCTTGCCGTGCTCTTAGCGTACCACATCGCTTGCAGAGACCGCCTTCATGACCGTTGTCCTATTCTAGTAGATTTCATCCGCTCAGTCCACCGGAATCTGACTTCACAGGAGAAGATTAGGGGGGTGGGGGGAAGAGAAAGCAAAACCTGATATGTTCAGGTCTGAAGAAGCAGTGAAGAAGGAAGGAGGAGAATTTAATTGGAGAATGGAAGAAGAAGTAAGAAACACAACTTCCTATCTTCCATTTGAAGTGGCTCCCCCTGACCTATCTGCATACATTTGTGCCTAATTAATATTTATGCCAAAGTTGCTGTCGCAATTAAATTTGAAATGCAAGTAATTAGAGGGAAAGGAGATAGTTCTGTGGGTGAGAGGAAGGCCAGAGGTCGATAGTGAAAAAAGCTTCAAAGTGAATACCTCCTTCTCACTTATTACCGCCATTTGTTTTTCCTGGCCAAAGAATGATCTGAGATCAGCTTGATGGACACATTCCCACTCCAATGTTTTTTTTAAAAAATACTCAACGTAACTTTTTAACAACCAAACCAGAGGTGGGTTCCTCCCGGTTCAGACCGGTTCGCCTGAACCGGTAGCAAACCGCTGGTGATGTCACGATGACGTCACGGAACCGGTTCAGTCGGTGCTGGTCTGTGGGCGCCAGCATCTGTTTTTTGAAAAAAAATTTGAATTTTTTTTTTGAATTTTTTTTTGAAAAATTATTTTGAATTTTTTTTTGAATTTTTTTTTGGAATTTTTTTTATTTTGGGGTTTTTTTTTCTTCTGCACATGCGCAGAAGCCAAATTTTCAGCACTGTGCATGCGTCGCCATCTTGTTTTTGGCTTTTTGGGGGGGGGGGTTGGATTTTTCAGCACTGCGCATGCGCATGCCCACGAGGCGCAGCAACGCAGCATGGGAGGAAGCGAAACGGCAGTGAGGTAAGTTACAACCCACCCCTGAACCAAACCAGTCTGGTAACTTCTGGGCCAGTCTTCAAGGGAAGTGTATTTGAACACCTTCAGGTAGCTACAGGTAACCCTCCACTTATAACAGTTCATTTAGTGACTGTTCGAAGTTACAACGGCACTGAAAAAAGTGACTTATTTTTCACACTTATGACCGTTGCAGCATCCCCATGGACATGTGATCAAAATTCAGATGTTTGACAACTGGTTCATATTTATGACAGTTGCTGTGTCCCGGGGTCATGTGATCCCCTTTTGTGACTTTCTGACAAGCAATGTCAATGGGGAAGCCAGATTCATTTAACAACCATGTTACTAACTTAACAACGGCAATGATTCCCTTAACAACAGTGGCAAGAAAGGTCGTAAAATGGGGCAAAGCTCACTTAACAAATGTTTCACTTAGCAACCTAAATTTTGAGCTCAATTGTGGTCATAACTCGAGGACTACCTGTATATGGGTATCATATCCCCCATCAGAGCCTGAATCTGTGGAGGAAGATGAATCAGAACTGGAGCTGACAGAGATCCAGAGGGTGGCCTCATTGCCTTTGGAGGAATATGGGGAACAGCAGGCCGAGACTGCCCAGGGCCACTCAGAATTGGGACAGCTTATAGGCAGAGAGGAACAGGGGCAGGATGACCAAGAGAGGGCAAGCAGTGAACATGAGGAGCGACAGAGGTCAGGCGATGAGCAACGACCACCCCCTCCAGATCCTTGAGCACGGAGAGTGGAGAGAAGGCGGGAACAGCGCAGGCTGACCCGACTACTCGGGAGGAGAGCACCCCACCCCTCTCCACAAGGC